>JAUIMM010000463.1:1800000-2057500 GCA_031769625.1 Taudactylus pleione
CAGCAGATAGCAATAGTGTACAGACAGGCCTTTTGCTTCTGTAGCCTATATAATGTAATGTGCAATGTACTGTTTTTTGAGAGACCATCTGAAATTAGTCTGATTTAGATCATCCAGAATTTGATGCACTGTGGTACTGAGCATGTCGGTCCACTCTCTGTTATCCATTAGACGTTTCACGACCATGGGCCTTGCACTTCGACCCAATTTTTTGTTTGCTGATCCTTTCCGTATACAACTGCTGCTCTCAAACATCACCTGTGCAGCCATTTTGCTAATGCCCGCACTGCTACTGTGAGCGCCAACAATCATTCCACGTTTAAAGTCCATTATTGTCTCATTTACCCATTATATAACCACTTTATTAGTCTCTGCATAGCTTTGCCTTTCCATTCTTATACAGATGCAGGCATCCTACGTCAGCATCATCTGCGGAATAGCTAATTTGCATGAAATCGCCTGGTGGTCATAATAATTTGGCCACTTGATGTATATGAAAATAAATTGCAGAAGCCTTAGTTACACATATTTGCAAACATATGATAAGCAAATCACTGCTTCGTGGTGTTTCTGCTATGGGTGGGGCTAAAGCTAAACAATGAGAGTCCCTATATAGGGTCATATATTTATATGCTCTTAAACTTACCAGGAGTGAAGAGCTTCCAGTTTGGCACCACTAGGACCAGCAGTCACAGCCAGCTGTTAACCATTAAAAAAAACTGCTGTTGCAAATAAAATGTAGAAGTCTTATTTATACACATTTGAAAATATATGATTAGCCACTCATGATAAGCCAAAGAGAATGGCAGCTTTCTATTGGTTTACAGCAGTGTGCTGAGATTTTTTTTTCCAGTGCTGTTTTTTGTAGATGTCGCCTCCCTTGATTCTTTAGGGGTCTCTATGACGAAACGGATTGGGTTGACTCCCTGATCGTGTTTTCAGAATCTTTGGAGTCGGATGAATGATAACTTAAGAAGAATTGTAGGGACTGTGTTACCATTTTTTTTCCCGGACCCGGCTGACACCTGGAAGTTTGCACAGTGGTTGACAATATTCAGAAAAGCCTATGCAGGTTGAGTCTCCCATATCCGTTATTCCAAAAACCGAAATATTCCAAATACCGGAATATTTCCACATTTCGGTGCATATGTGACGTCACGACGTGACCTGACGTCATGACGTCACTAGTATCAGCGGCCAATGACTAGCGGCCTGAGCGTGGTCCACACGCCAGGCCACCCCCCGCATCACCCTCCGGACCCCCAACGGCAGCCGCCGGACCCTCGTGACAGCCGCAGCACCTGCCGGACCCTTCCACCTTACCTGCCGGACCCTTCCGCCTCAGTCACCGGACCCCTCACGAAACCCGCCGGACACCTGTAGCACTCGCCGGACCACCACAACACCCGCGCGACAGCCCCGCAGGACATCTGTAGCACACGCCGGACCACCGCAACACCCGCGCGACACCTTCCGGACCCATCCGCCGGGCCCCCCCCCAGGTATTCCGAAAACCGGAATAATCCAAAATCCTAAATGCTCCTGGTCCCGAGCATTTCGGATATGGGAGACTCAACCTGTATTGTTTTATGTGCAAGTTTTTAATTCTGTTTTATTATTATTATTTATTGTCATTAATAAATACTAAACTCACAATTGGTACTCTTTTCGACTATGATCTTTTGGCGATTATTACAAATCCCACGATGTCCCTCCCAAACCTGATGACAGAATTCCAAATCTTTGGCAAATTATCCTTTTTTAAAAAATTAACTAATCTAAATCTATAGCTATGAACATTACGGTTTCTCCTACAATGCTCATCGGTCTGCAACAAGCATTCCCATTTAATTGGCATCCCTCGCATTTAAAATATTTAGGTGTCCATCTTCCCCGAGACCTTTCTAAGGTGTATTCACTTAATTTTATTCCCATCCAAACAACCATCCGACAGAACCTTACCTTATGGACAAGCAACGGCATCTCCTTGTTCGGGAGGATTAATGTAATTAAAATGAATATCTTACCCCATGTACTTTATCTATTGCAAACTTTGCCAGTGATGATCTGTCACAATCCTGGCTAGTTTTTACCTTTTGTGACTTACCTCTGCCAGCTGCTCCATGGATCTGTGTTTGTAATTCTCCTGGGACATCTGCTCTGGCTGAATCATGCTGGCTGTTACATCTCTGTGTGTGCAGAGCTCTCACCTCCCCACACTGATTAAACACCTGGACCCTGCTCTGTCTGTGAGCATTGCTAGTCTTAATTGGAATCACAGGTGTGGTCCTGATTCTCAAGGGCTGCAGAGATGAATACTCCCTCTGCATGCTGTGCCTTGCTCCACTCTGAATGCCACTGCCAGACCACCTGTCTGTATCCACCAATCGCTGCCAGACTCTAGGTATATAGATCCTCCTCTAATAGCACTCAGTGCTTGAACATCTTGTTACGTTCTGTGGTGTACTGCTTGTGCTATAGCTGTACCTCTGTGTGCCAGTATGTCCAAGGCTACTGCTGGTTCCTAGACCAGTGCTATCCGTAAGCCTGTTGCGTTCAGCTATCCACGCTACCAGCCTCTCACCTACGGCTCCCAGGCCGCTCCAAGTAGCTTCCACGCTACCAGCTTCTCCACACGGCTCCCAGGCTGCACCAAGTAGCTTCCACGCTACCATCTCTCACCCACGGCTCCCAGGCCGCACCAAGTAGCTTCCACGCTACCAGCCTCTCGCCTACGGCCCCCAGGCCGCTCCAAGTAGCTTCCATGCTACCAGCTTCTCCACACGGCTCCCAGGCCGCACCAAATAGCTTCCACGCTACCATCTCTCACCCACGGCTCCCAGGCCGCACCAAGTAGCTACCCAGCTACCAGCGTCTACCCACGGCTATCCAGCCGCTCCACGTAGCTACCCAGCTACCAGCGTCTACCCACGGCTCTCCAGCCACTCCACGTAGCTACCCAGATACCAGCGTCTACCCACGGCTATCCAGCCGCTCCACGTAGCTACCCAGCTACCAGCGTCTACCCACAGCTATCCAGCCACTCTGCTATTTGATAATCCAGCATTTCAACTGGGTAACTCGACTCAGGCTCTCAAACACTGGTCACGGGCAGGCATTTCACGGGTGGGTCACTTATATGATCCTTCCGGGGTGATGCCTTTTATCAATAGCCAAGCCAACTGGAGCTTGCCTAATAATGAGATTTGGTGTTACCTCCAAATAAAACACTTCCTGCAATCAAAAGCACTTCTCCCTGCAGGGTCTCGAGACTTGTTGCCCTTTGAGCAACTGGTTATGTCGCAGTTTTTCCCTCTCACAGCCTATCCACCATTTATAAACTCTTGATTGAGAGCCGCTTCTCACCGTTACCAGGATTTACTAAAAAATGGGAGAAAGATCTCAGCCTGGACATTAGTGACAACCAAAGGCATTCTATTTTTGAAAAGTCTTAGTAGTTCCACTAACATATTAACCATTGAGACTAATTTCAAGGTTATTTTTAGATGGTAGCACTGCCCCTCCATTTTGTCTAAGATGTATCCATGTGTGTGTCACACGCCGTCCTGGAGACCCCAGAATCAGACCCCGTCGCCTACCTTTGCGGGTGCTGACCCACGCTGTCTTGCGGCTCCCGCGCTGTGCGCTGCTTCCCTCTCTCTCTGGCCGGTCTCCGCTGTCCTCTGGAGGGGCCCGCTGCTCTGCTGCTCCCACGCTGGCTCCTGCTGGTCGCTGGTCCCCGCTGACTTCTTCTGAGAAGCGCTGTCCTCCGGTCCATGGGGTGGCCATCTTGGATTGCCCATGTGACACACTACCACCAATGAGGAGTCTTCTCCTCTCTCAGCCTGTCAGCTCCCAGCGTCCACTATATAAGGTTCCCCAATGCTGACACAAGTTGCCAGTGCAACTAGTTTCCTAGTGAGCTTTCCCACTGTGCTTCAGTCGCTCCACGTAGCTTCCCAGCTACCGACGTCTCCCCACGGCTATCCAGCCGCTCCACGTAGCCACCCAGCTACCAACGTCTACCCATGGCTATCCAGCCGTTCCACGTAGTCACCCAGCTACCAACGTCTACCAACGGCTATCCAGCCGCTCCACGTAGCCACCCAGCTACCAACGTCTACCCCACGGCTATCCAGCCACTCCACGTAGCCACCCAGCTACCAACATCTACCCACGGCTATCCAGCCGCTCCACGTAGCCACCCAGCTACCAACGTCTACCAACGGCTATCCAGCCGCTCCACGTAGCCACCCAGCTACCAACGTCTACCAACGGCTATCCAGCCGCTCCACGTAGCCACCCAGCTACCAACGTCTACCCACGGCTATCCAGCCGCTCCACGTAGCTTCTCAGCTCCTAACGTCCACACAAGGCTATCCAGTCTTTCCAAGTGGCTTCCAAGCTACCACACCACTTCTAACAGTACTCAAATTCCCTATTAGTTCACTGCTTCCTCTCATGCGGAGGAACTTTATTAAACCAAGTCTCCTCCTGCGAGCGTCTCCGCCAAGTGATACAGGTCCAAGGCCCAGTCCGGGAACACAGTCTTTAAATCCCACGATTGTGACAGTGTGTCTGCGAGATGTTGGCGGTGTGGAACTCCCCTTCACATATGGTGGTCCTGGCCAGTGGGCCTTGAAGCTTTAAAGGACAGCGTCCATACCTGCAGAAGGCAGGGAGGACCACAAGAGAGACTTTGTGGCCACCAAGCCAGGTCAGGAGGCCATGTCTACACTTGACAGAGACAGACTAGCTGCCCTGTTAGTCAGGGTTCAAGAAGTGCGGTAGTGCCCTGCATGGGGGCTAGGTTATTTATTATTTTGTTCCTGGGTGCCGACAGAAAAGCTCAATTTTGTTTGTTCAACCTGCAAAGCTGTGTGTGGTCCCTTATTGTGCACTTAGACACTGCATTATTGATCCCTCTACAAAGCTAAAATTACCCAAGGTTGTCATAACATACTGTATATAGTTAACTGTTTCAAACATTCAATTTATTGACATATTTGTAACTTTATTTATGCTACATCAAAATTAGTACACAAGTAGCCATGTGCAATTTTGCTTTAACCTATAGCAACAAAGCTATTGATAATATTAGAAAAATGACAATTAGAATTTGATTAATGCTACAGATTTTTAACAGTTACCTTTTATTTGAGTTTTCATAAACAACGCCCAGTGTGTATTGTTAAATCTAATGCTTTTCTTCAGTTTTCGGTCAGCACGTCCCTCGTGCCACACCATCATATACCAAAAATATTAGTGGGTTATTATTTTAGAAGTGCTGACTTTAATGGAGTGCTTGTGAAATGACAGAACCAGCTCTGTACTGAGTGGTTAATGTTATCCGGAACGCTCTCATACAGACCGATGAATCTTGGCATAAGTCCCTTAGTCAAGTATATATAAGCTAGTAAAACCGCAGGTCAGCAATTATCGAAAATAGGACTATAATGTAGATTTTTATGGTACTTTTGTTAACTGTTTCATGCACTCCAGTGGGTTCATATTCCAGCCATAGAATACAAATCTTTATGTGCATTACATTACAAATATGAAAAGCCACTAAAATAAGATCAGCATTTTCACCTATCACCTAAGCCAGGGGCGTCCAAACTATTTTTTTCTTGTGCCATAAGGGTTCTTTAATAAGTCATTCTTATCTGAATGATCAGGTGACCTTGCGACGGGCCAGTACGATATAATAATATATTGTGCTCGTGTACGATGGCACAATATATGGTTACTGTATTAATGTTAGCGAACCGCATTGTACGTCGCATCGTCCATTCTGATGTGCAGTACATCAGATGGGACAAGGCAACCACACAATTCATCAAACAATGTATAGGGTGTACACACAATAAGATAGTCGTTGCGATCCATCCTGGATTGCAAGATTGGCCAATATATCGTAGAGTGTGCACCCAGCTTTAGAAACACTAAAACTAATACAGACATGTGGAAATAAATGTATTTTTATTGATTTTAAATTACATTTTTACTCATTGTGATGGGATGCTGTGTTAATGCAAACACTGGAGTTGTGACTCTGACTGCGATAGTCACTGGTCTATATTCCCCACAGATACTGACCCTCAGATAAAGGCTGTGGTCTCTATTCTTCTTAAGGTGCATACAAATGGTCAGAGTTGTCAGATGAACGATTGAACGATTAGATGAACGATTTTACCAACGATTTGAACTACGAACGATTTTTGACTGCATTAAAATGAATGGAATCGGCCAAATCTGACTGCAAACACATCAGATGTCAGATAGTTATCTGACAAGCGGGAATGTGCATAGTTCATCTGACAAACATGTCAGATATGAACGATTGAACGATTTTTAAAATCGTTATCGTTCAGATCTGAAGAAAAATCTGACCGTGTGTAAGCACCATTAGAGTTTATTCTCCTCAGGCTATGGTATCTCTCCTCCTCATATACTGTTCCTGATCCATTTCCCTCTCAAATAATAGCCCTGGCTTCACTCTCTCCTTCTTAGATTATGCCCCCACCACCATCCTCCAGGATTTCTCCTGATATACAATCCCCAGGGCCTGTCCTTCCTCCGATAATGGCCCTTATCATTACTATCATTATACAGGTCCTTATCCTCCTCATGGCATGGTCTCTATTCTCCACATATGCAGCCTCCAGGCCTTATCTAACTTCTGTGTGAGTCTGCAGCTAGGTGGGAGGTCAGAAGACAGTCTAGAAGTAGGACACCTGGACAGGCTGCTGCTTCCATACAGGGTACATCCCCCCAGCTCTACTGAAACGGGTGTTTGGGGATTTGTGAGGGCACTTTCCTGGATTTAAAGCAAGCCTAATATGGCAAATGGGTTTCCCTAGTGAAACCCGATTGAATTGCTAGTAAAAGGGTGAGATGTGTCATATGAATGGCGCTACCCACTAAACCAAGCGATTTACAAACAAATTAGCATTCAGATTTAGCAGATGCACATTTATTCGACATAGGCAAAAAAATTGTGACAAAAGAACAATCGGTAGAAAATAAGCAGTAAAACAGCTGTTAGTGGTAATAATTATATGGATTAAGAATCATAAACATGAAAAATATTTAAAAAGCAAGTGTGCAGTATGAGATATCAAAGATTTTTTTCAATGGCATTAGCAGCTAAGAAAAAAAGCCCAGCCACACAACAGTATAGTAAAAAAGGCACAGTGTTTAGACTAAAAAGGTCATATTCTAATCGGTATTGTAATGCAATACAAAATCAATTGCCCACAAAGGGTTGTTTAAGATGGCAAATGCAGGTAAGCGGTATCGCTGGGCACTAGTCCCGATGTAATAGATCAGGGGTGGGGAACCTTTTTTCTGCCGAGGGCCATTTTGATATATATAACATTGTTTGCGGGCCTGGTGCAGGCCACGACCCCTCCGTGTGATGTCACACGGGGGCGGGGCCACAATCGCAGGTGATTACAGCAATGTCCGGGAGCTGTAAGGGCAGCGGTGTGACTGTCTGAAGTGTCCTAAGGACTCTCCAGGCGGCACTGCTGCATGGATTTTGGCTGCAGGGTGCTATTCTAGGAACCCTACTAGCCAAATGAGGCTAGCAGAAAAAAGCTCAGAGGACCAGACTGAATGATTCCGGGGGCCTTATACGGCCCCAGGGCCTGAGGTTCCCCATCCATGTAATAGATGAAAGACAGCACTCTCTACAAAAATGTTATGACCGCAACGGTCATGTCTAGATTAGCATAATTATGTAGTATATAAATACAATGAAATGTCCATAGACAATAGTGATCCTACCGCAAGTGGTGGAGAGGAGCCACAGGTGTTAGAAACAAAAAACATGCAGAGTAACCGGTATACCCTGCATGAGGCTCCATAAGCTTTAACCAGATGCGGATGTTGCGATCGCTGACCAGGCAGTCCGGATAGCACAGGGAGTACGCCGACGCATTTCGAGACACTGCTGGTCTCTTCTTTAAGGTTTGTACTCACCTGTGCCTGCGTTGTTCTTTTATAGGTCTTTGGAAGGTCCATTTTTTTTCTAATCGAGTCTCCTGGTGCGACGTGTTTCAGGGTTCGGATGCCAGATTGACGTCAGCCGAACGAACACAAGAAGGTTTGCTTGGGTGAAAATAGCCCTCTGGTAGTAGGAAATGAGATAGTCATAGTTTAGGATGGCCGGAAATGCAAATATCGGCCATCTTGTTGTGGTCTCAGATGATACGGATAGATGGTACATGGGATGTATTCCCAATGAGTAATAAAAAAAGGTATATTTGATGAAAAGATTATAAAAATAAAGTCTTAGGCCCTGATTCAGAGCCGGACGCTCTGACCAGAGCGCTCGCTCTGAATCAGGGCTCACCTCCATAATTATGGAGCTTCCTCCTGGACGCTCGTATAGCTGTGGGTCACCACCCACAGCCTATACGAGCGTGCAGGATGATGGTCGCAATGGTCTTGACCATCGCCAGTGCGAGCAGAAGCCTGCGATTGAGTTTCTCAACCGCAAGGCCAGGAGTGATTTTGGCTCTATCAGAGCCAAAATCACTCCCACTGACATCACTAGTGATGTCAGTGGGGCCGGCTTCTGATGGTAGGCGTTCCCTTGGGAACGCCTCCGTCTTGCAGGCACGCCCCCGGCACGCCCACCAAAGGGCGCGTGCTGTCAATCAACATCGACAGCACGCCCCCTTTGATCAGACACTACGAGCGAAGGAAAGTCCTTCGCTCGTCGCGTCTTGCGCATGCGCACGACGGAGCTCCCTCTGTCGTGCGCATGCGCAGTGCACACCATCGACCCACTTGCGAGCGGACAGCCGCTCGCGAGTGGGTCTGAATCAGGCCCTTAGTAATGTCAAAATATGGTAAGCGGGTCGACATCTCATGTCTTGGACCAGGTGGTATGTTCTTTGATAAGGTCCAATTCAAAGGAAATATGGATGGAATAGAGATTGTTCATTTTTATCTTTGTTCCAAATATGATATATTCCACTGGTTAGTAAGAATGTTTGTTAATAATGGGGGATGATCGATTGATAGTATTCCTCCATGAAAGGAAATGTATCTCTAAAGTCCTTGATGGCAGATTTAGACTAAGAAAGCAAAATCTTAATTTCTGCATTTACGTGTCTTTATGAAGTATAGGAGGCCCCTCAGGGAAAACCTTCAAGCAGAGTGTGATGGTATCAAAAGTGGAGGAATGAGGACCTTCCAGAAATATATTATAAGAAGATAAATAAGAAATCATTAAGAACAGGGTACAAATAAGCATGGAGATACAAACAGAACCTTATGCAGAAAAAAACATGGGGAGAGTTGTGTTAGATATCAATTTATAGGAACCATTTGACTTCAAATTCCTGGTTCATTCCTTCAGGTGGTAATGTTTGGTGTTTGAAAATGGGTTTCATTTCTGTACGGGCTTACTTGCTTTCAATATTTTTATCTCTCCATGTAGGCCTAACTTATTGGAGTCCCATTAAATATTTTATGTAATCCGGGGAACATTGATGGTGTATCCTAAAATGTTCTGATAAGCTATGGGTATTGAAGCCTTTTCTATTATTCCTCAGATGTTCACTCAAACGAGTTTTCAGGGATCTGGATGTCCTTCCTATGTAGGCCTTTTCGCAGGTAAATACCACTAACTACACGTTAGTGGTATTACATGCTAGGAAGTTCTTGATTTAATTCAAGGAAAGACTAAAAGATCTTAATATGTATAGTTTGGAGCAGAGAAGGGATAGGGGGGACATGATAGAAACGTTCAAATATATAAAGGGTTTTAACAAGGTAAAGGAAGGAGACATTCTTCAAAAGAAAGAGAAGTATTAGAACAAGAGGACATGTTTTAAAACTGGAGGGTGGTAGATTCAGGGGAAATTTGAGGAAAAATTACGTCACAGAAAGGATAGTGGACAAGTGGAATAGGCTCCCATCAGGGGTGGTAGAGGTTAAGACAGTAGAGCAATTTAAACATGCATGGGATAGACATAAGGATATCCTTCAGAAGAAGTAAGGATCAATAAGGATTGAGGTAATAATATGTTTAAAAATGGGGCAGACTAGATGGGCCAAGTGGTTCTTATCTGCTGTCAAATTCTATGTTTCTATGTTTAGTTTGATCCCATTCACAAGTGCTTCTGTGTATTTAGTGGTTCCAGTTTTTATATGCTTACAAGCTAAGCAGTTCCCGCATCTAAAAAACCCTTTTGTTCTAATGGGATTTGGTGGTTTGATAGTTGAGGCACTTCTTACTAGGTGTTTTTTTTTAGATTGGCTGCCCTTCTATAAATAAATCTAGGGTTTGCGGGAATTCCTTTTAGGACAGGGTCTTTGCAGAGGATTGGCCAATGTCTAGATTACAGACTCAAATTGCTTGTGTCCAGAATCATATCCCATCAAAAAAAGACCACTGATGTTCGGTGCTAGCCACTGATGAATTTTTGGATGTGAGTAGGGTAGATCTTTCTGTATTAAGGGAGGTGGTAGCTGCCTTTTCTAGATCTTGCTCTTTGTACGCTTTCTTTAAGAAAACTCTCTTCAGTTTTTTAATTTGTTCTGAGCAGACAGTATTTTCACTACAGTTGCGTCCTGGTGATTGGCTCTTTGGAACACCCTGGAGCCAGTTGTGCATCAGGGATGTAGTTACGAGTGTCCGTGGGTTTTTGATATGTCAGTCTGTATGGTATGATTTTTGATATATATGAGCAGATCTAGAAAATTAATCTCCATATTGCCCTTATTGAAGGTGAGTTGGATGTTTTTATTGTTGGTGTTGATGTTTTCACAAAAGGTATTCAAGTCTTCTTCCGTGCCTTACCAGATGAATATAATATCATCAATGTACCGGCTACATTTAAATAGATTGTGAAGAGAGTTCCCATCGCAGTCCCCCTTTTTTGCAGGTAGTAGTCCCCATCAAAAAATTTTTTTTTTTTCCAAAACGAACATGATAGAATCCTTAATAAAATTTTTGACTGCAGTGGTATGTTCAGACTGTTCAAGGAACCAAGTGATGGCCTCTTCTCCATGACTGTGTTCTATTATGGTGTATAGTGACGTGATGTCTGCAGTGACTAGGAACATGTCTGGTTCCCATGTGATGTTTTGGAGTTTATTTATGATGCCTCCGGTGTCCTTGAGATATGATGGATTTTTGACTACTAGAGTTTGTAACAGAGATTCGATGTTAAATTTCCAGTCCCTGCGATGATGGGTCTTCCGGGAGGTGTCGTAAGATATTTAGGAACTTTGGGAGTACATAAATGGTGGGAGTGATAGGATCCTTATTGTTAATGAAGCTATGTTCGTCTTTCGTGATAGCTCCTGCTTCTAGATGTTTATTAATGAATTTTTGAAAATGATTTTTGATCTTGATTGAAGGGTCATTTTTAAGCCTTTTGATATGTGATAATGTCCCAAAACGGTCTTAAGATTTCCTTTCTGTAATGGTCTTTATTGAGGATTGCAATCCCTTGTCGCAGGGTTTTATGACAATGTTGACATCATCCCTCAGTCTGGTAATTGCCTCACGTTCTTTTTTGTTGACGTTCCATGTCATATTCTTTCTTTTTGTAATGAGTACTGTCTCTTTCATCTATTGCAATGATTTTCAACCTTTTATAACTCGTTGCACACTAAACAAAATTTTAAGACTGCCAAGGCACATCATTAGTATAACATATATTAAATACATGACACAAAAAATAAAACACACTGGCCCTTACTTTTCAAAAGAAGAGACGATCACAGTTGTCCCTATCCCTCAGCAGCAGGAGTATCTGAAGCACTGTGACAGGAGTGGAAAGAGCCCTGCTTAGTCACTCCAAGCAGAGCAGGGAGCACTGTGCGGGCGGGAAGGACAGAGACGCGGTGTGCATGACCTATGATGTCACGCCGCCACATCTCCATAGGTCAGGATATAAGTCATGGCCTGGGCCGCGTCTGAGCAATCCATAACAGCCCAGCGCTGCCCGGGCCTGAAGTTTTAAGATAAACTGGAGGCGGCAGATACACATTGGTGGGCACATCTCCGGTGGCACACCAGTATGCCGCGTCACAGTGGTTGAAAAACGCTGATCTACTGCATCGGGACTAGTACCCAGCAATGCCACTTACCTGCTTTGCCATCTTACACAACCCTTTGTGGGCAATTGATTTTGTATTGCATTACAATGCCGATTAGAATATGACCTTTTTAGTCTAAATACCGTTGTTGTTTTTTTACTATATTGCTGTGTGGCTGGACTTTTTTCTTAGCTGCTAATGCCATTGAAAAATATCTTTTACATCTGAAACTGCACACTTGCTTTTTAAATATTTTTCATGTTTCTGATTCTTAATCCATATAATTATTACCACTAACAGCTGTTTTACTGCTTATTTTCTACCGATTGTGCTTTTGTCACAATTTATTTTACCTATGTTGAATAAATGTGCATCTGCTAAATCTGAATGCTAATTTGTTTGTGAATAACTTGGTTTACTGGGTAGCGCCATTCATATGACACATCTCACCCTTTTACTATCTCCCTCAGCTCTGAGTGTCTCGAGCAGGGTGGTCAGAGCTCTCCTCACTTGGCAGGGTGGAGGTGCAAGAGAGTAGCAGTTGATAAAAGGCTCCAAATTAGGGTCTGATTGGTGGGCAGGACCCATGGGCTGTAGTTTGGAGACCCCTGACCTAAGCACTGTATAGGACAGAAGTAAGTTACATGTGGATTTTCAGATGTTGTGAAATTACAACTACAGAGGCTGGTAAGAGATGCTGAGATTTGCAGTTCTTGCACAGTTCGAGAGCTACGTGTGACACGCCTCTTGGAGAAAGCATAATCAACTAGCATATTAACTTGCTCTTATTTAATTGCACAAAATATACTGTTATTAATTAAAATGTTTGGCGTAGGAGCAGGGCTTCAGGTAGGTACAGTGCTGAGTGTGTGTCATTATGTGTAAGGGGCACTACTACTGTGGGCATTGTAAAAGGGGCACTACTACTGTGGGCATTGTAAAAGGGGCACTACTACTGTGGGCATTATGTGTAAGGGACACTACTACTGTGGGCATTGTGTAAGGGACACTACTACTGTGGGCATTGTGTAAGGGGCACTACTACTGTGGGAATTGGATGTAGGGGCACTACTACTGTGGGCATTGTGTATAAGGGGCAATACTGTGTGTTGTAATGTGATTAAGGGACACTACTATGTGGTGTAATGTGAATCAGGGGCACTATGTGCAGTGTAATGTGAATAAGATTGTGCTACTGTGTGGCGCCGAACACCCTAGCACCGGCCCTGGTCAGCATATCCAAAATATTAAATTTTATGTCCTGGGAGCACTTCTCCTTGAACTCAGTGTTCTGATAATACATACCATATAAAGCTCCAGAGCAGGGCACACTTGCATGTGTCAAGTATACGTTGTCGACGGTCAGAATATTGACAGCATGTTGACATTAACCATGTAGGCATTGAGCATGTTGACTCTGATGAAATGTTGACATGCCAACAATGTCAAAAATAGACTGGGTGCGGCTATGCAGCTGTTCAGGCGCTATGGACCACATTTATAAACGTAACTTATTACCAGCGGCATATATCATTTAGTATCGCAGTGATACTAACGAATATGCAACTGGTATTCAGCATTACTTACCCCTCCAGTGAGGTCCATCAGTGATCCCCCTCCTCAGCGGCGGTTTCTGCTCTGTTGCCGACAGCGTATCGCTGCCAGTGACGGGTTTGTGTGTCATACGCATGCCACTTTCACCAGGCGGGGACCCGGCCATGCCTGGTAGGCTTCGCTAGAAGCCAGAAAGGCTGTTACCGGGTCCCCATTGCCAGCAATGGGGACCATATTGCTACAGTAATAAATAGCGATAATCTGAGATTACTGCTGTTTGTTAAATATCAAAAGGAGAACATAAGCCCTTTAGCGAGTGCTAAAGGGGTTGTGTCCCGTTCATAAATGGGGACCTAGGTACCAGAATTCAGCGGCGGTATGTATGTCCTTATATCTAACCCTAATGTTGGCATTTTGCAAAATGATGGCATGTCACATGTTGACGTTTTCGATGTCGATATGTTAGCTGTCAATATTTAAACAATGACAACATCATGTATGTACTGTCGGCATTATGAACGTTGACATTGTGACCGCAGACCTGCATACTGCATCCTCTCTTGCACTCAGGGTCCGTTCCTGCCACCAGCAAGAATTTGGGTGCCGGGTGATACTCCAGGCACCAGACAAGCTGGAACCAGGTGTCACCATCTCAGCGACAGTGCCGAGCCCTCAGCCTTGCTCCCTGGGTGACGGCTCTGGTCGCACAAGCCTCATCACGGCACAGGCCCTGAATGATTTGGACACTGAGAACACTGCTCCATAGGAATCTTCAGGTCATATTTAATTTTATTGTTGACAGATTTAGGGTTCTATTTACTAAGCAGTGTTAGGAGACAGAGGGAAAAGTGATAAGGTGCCAGCCAATCAGCTCCTAACTGTCATTTTTCAAACACAGCCTGTGAGATGGCAGTTAGGAACTGATTGGCTGGTACCTTATCACTTTCACTCTGTCTCCTAACACTGCTTAGTAAATAGACCCCTTAGTCCATTATGCCAAGTATTTTTTTTTATAAAGATATACAATGAATGCTAATTGCTTTTATACTGAAGGCACATTTGGAGTTCATAGAATATTTATAATAAATTAGCACTTCATCATGGCGGAGTGACGGTATCTATTTGCAGATGTTACAGGGTTGACGCCCCAAGCAATTAGCAGCTGTAGGTTAGCCTCTGCTCGTAGCAGAGGACAAGGCTGGTGATATACTTTTCCAGAGGTGTTGGATAAGTCGACAGAGTGTTTTACGTGGAAGGTGTGTGATGCTATGTGGTGACAAGCTGGAATGCTACAATAATTTAATCTGAATAGCAGCTGGTCAATCTCTTAATTTACACAAAAGGAATCTGGGAAAAAAAGTTAGAATTAAAATAAACTTATAAAAAGCTTACAGTATGTTTAAAGGGATATCTTACATGAACATTTTTTATTTCTAGGTGACACACAGAAATAAGGACATTTCTAGTGTTGGACACATGCCATAGTTAAAAGAGGCTGCCTACTCTTTGACAAGCCAAAAGTGGAAGTTTTATAGAGCTGAGCCAACACTCTGACACTTGCTTGTTGCTAGTGGGAATGGCATCACCAGAGTTGTGAAATCATGGCATTGGAGGTTTAAAACATTAAGCAACATTGTGCCAGATTTTCCTGACAGCTCCTGGCATCTCTTCCTCCTGGCAATTAGCAAAATTCAGAGGAAGGTACATCATGGGGTCTTCTATATATTAACTACCAGAGATTGGAAACCTGTTGGCAACTAAGATCTCCTGAAAATGAAGGTCTCCTATACCCTAGCTACCAGAGATTGGAAGGTCTCCTATACTCTAGCCACCAGAGTTTAGAAGGTCTCCTATATACTGAACCCACAACCTCAGTGCTGTGAGGCAGTAATGCTAACCATTACACTGTCTGTAGATGAGAGAGGATTCAGTCATTAGGTCAGCAATTCATAATGTCGTCACAACAGTTATGTCAACATTGTTAAAAAGTCCACAGGCAACATGTAGACATCTGAAATGTCACAATTTTGACATTAGGGTTAGGCTGCTGGACAGGGTGGGGGATTAGGATTAGACACTGGGGGGAGGATTAGGCTATAGGGAGGGGGGGGGGGGGATTCTAACACCAACTGATGTTAGGATAATACAATAATCTAAATACTGAATTGAGAGCATCTTTTCCAAGCAATGTGGCTGCCATCTGGTTCATGAGCAGAGGAGGGGCCAAATGATGTGCTAGCTTCTCAATCTATTGTGCCACTATTGCTTTATTACGTTGTCCTCTCATGTGATGTAACAAAGATATGTTTCTTTTATAAGACCATTTACGTCAGCATTAACCTATGCAGATTAAAAAAAAAAAAAAAAAGCTATATCAAAAGAAAGGCCATTCAGGATAAGTTGGGTTACGTAGAGGACAAAGAAAGCAACTGTGAAGTCCAAGCTCAAATTACATTGAATGTACTCTCACATCAATGTAAACAGAGACGCTGACAATAGGTCAGAATTCTAATGAAAGGGTTAAAAAAAAAAAAGACAGATTATGTGACAGTAAATATTTACTGACATTATAGCGCTGCTCATGGCCTGAAACTGGAGCTCCAGAGAATATTATTACTATTTTGGATACATTTGAGTGGTTGGCAATGCAATTCATTTTGCTGGTTGTTTTTTGTATTCAGTGACTCCTTGCCCTTTGCTTTCCACTAATAGAACACCACAGGCTAGACTGAACGCAAAAATAAGTTCCTGTACTGGCAAAGTGACACAGTTCGGCAACATGCCCAAAAACGTTAGGCTATCACTTCTGTCAGGGCCATGGAAACATGCCTCATACTCACCTTTTCCTGGTGCATCCTGGAAGCAACTTTTGTGCTCATACACCCAACCTTGTGTGGCTACAGACCTGACAGCTATCTCTGCAGATCGAGTGATCTGCGGATGATGGTCATTCATACACACTGAACGGCCTTCACCTGCTTGTGCCCTGGGGTCCTGGCAGCCGCGTCAGGGACATGTCCCGCCCCACCCTCTTCGCGGCTGCTGCTGTGTGTGTACTGGCGGTCTGCCGACCGCCCATACACACCTGCCGGTGGACAGATATGTCTACAGACATATCTGTCCATTGTGCTGTGCAGAACAGCCAATTCGATATGTTGGTGAACGACGACGTTCACCAACATATCGCGGGAACACACTGGCCGACAGGCAGCAGATATATTGGCATATCAATTATCGACCAATGTATCTCTCAGTGTGTAGAGAGAGGGTGTTCTGAACTTCCTTCATCTGTCCTTCCCCATCCTATTTATCACTAGATACTACTATTCTGTTAATTAAGAAACAAAATTAAAGTAAGAAAAAGTAAATGTTTAAAATCTTTCACCTTTCCACACTTTCTGGAGAATCCTCTGAATCATTGTTACCAACTGTCAGTAAGTTTACTAGAGTCTATAAAGACGTCATGTTTGCTTGTCAGTAAGAAAAAAAAAATAGATAAGAATAAAAAACCAAAAAAGTGCAACCTGTTATCAGACACTTACCCCATCAATGCTTTGAGGTCCAAAAGGGGTCCCGATCCACTATCTTCAGTCTCTGGATCCCCATCTTCCTCTCGCTGGTACGGATTTCTCTCCGATACATTTGCAGTAACATAAATGTGTCATAAGAGTATACGATTTTATATATATTTTTGACAATACACGTGACGAGTGACATTTCATTCATCGATTGCTATATTATTAAACATGTACTAAAAATATATTGTTATATTTTGTGAACTATACATTGTAACCGATGAATATTTTCATTAATGTGATCTGCCTTCCTCCCAAGATTGACAAAGGATTATTTGTTGTTTTTCTTTTGTCATTATTATGAAACTATTGTACAAGTCTTTATGATGTATTGTTACATCTTGCTTCAATAAAAAAAAAAGTGTCAGTAAAAAGAGGTTCCTCTTGAGTGACGTTTTAAAGAAAAGCCAGTAAATATAATTAAAATGTTGCCAGCATTGTCGTCTGCAGTCATATGTGTTGTAAATTTTCTGGCTGCGAGTTTAGAATTAAAATCATCAGTAAAATCTAAAAACACAGGTCTCCTTACATATAAACAGAGTGACGGGTTTTTTTGTATTGCGATTTCTGGGCCTGATTCAGATCCGAACGCAGGCGCCTCCTCATTGTGCAGAACGGGTTTGTGATCTCACACGCAGACTAGCAGCAGTCTGTCATTGATTGACAGTCTGCTGCAGCTTGTGGGAAGGGAGGGGGCGGCGACGGCGGCCTTAGTTGGGGGTGGTTTGAAGAGGCCAGGATCTCCGTCAGCTGAAGGATATTTCCTGGCCTCTTTCTCTCATCTGCAGCGGCCGGCTGTGTGACCCCCCATGGGTCACTTAACCAGCCGATGTTCCGGCAGATTATCAGATGCTGCATTGTACAATGCAGCTAGGATAAGTAATGCATGCAGGAAGCGTGATGCCTCCTGCTGCATTACCATAACTGCAAGTACGGAATTACATCCGTCCTAAGCTGAATCAGGGCCTCTGTATGGTAGTTTCTGGCTGTCGGTTTTGGGTGGAAGTGACTTAGGAGGCACTGCAAGAGTGACTTCCAGCCCTGATCACAGATAGAAGGAAAAGTACTCTCTGGCGCTGATCGGAACACTTATAAAATAAATCCACTAAAGATAGAATTACATTGTCATAGACACTATTTGGGGGAAATACCCCTGGCTCCCATGAATGAGTCGTCATAAGAGTTGTGTCTGTGACACTACAATACCCAAAAGAACAAATACTGTAATGATGTATTCGCTGACTGCCTGAAGACACGGACTGGTGCTATGAAACACATAGCAGATTTTAGCTACACTTTTTTTCTATGAATTTGATTTTGTTTTTTTCTTTGCATTTTATGCCATATTTTTTTTACTACATGATTGTTATCTTATTTCCATTTTTATTGCTTAATATTTGTTTTCTAACTGCTTAATGTACCTTCAGAAATAGCGAGAAAAGCGTATTTTGTGATATTTGTACACTTAACAGTTTGTAATTTAAAAGAAGCCAGGTATAATTGCTGGACTCCAATTATGAATAAACTGTTTCAACTTTTACCTGCTGTTTGGACATATTTTCACTTTCTATGTACTAAGTCTTGGGGGTAAATTAACCAAGATTCGAAATGGTCCTGATTTGCAAAGTGATTCATCTCGCTGGAACTCGCCAAAACTCGGGTGATTTAATCCCTTTTTTGTTTCAAAATTTACCAAACAGGCGATTTGAGGCTAAACGAGTTTGCCGATGGTGAAGCAGAACGAGATCTCTCTCCCGAGTAACTCGTTTTACAGGAGATTACTCACCCGAGATTGCAGTGTTTTCTCTCTGCAAATCTCTCCCGAGCTTGCAGCCTGCACATATCAGTGAGAGTAGCCGCTCATTGGCTAAGTCCACATGGGCCCCAGCCAATGAGCGGCCGCTAATGGAAGCCGCAGATGATTGGCTGACGTCCCGACAATAATGAGAGCTCAAGCTCTGAGTTCTCATTATTGTTACTGCATCAACATGCTGATGCGTGTAGATACAGAGTATCCGGGGCCCCTCTGGATTATTGCGGAGAACATCGTGGGACAAAAGGCGAGTATTGGAGCTTTTTTACAGGTACTTCCATTGGATACGTTGACAAGGGGACATGAACATCTGGGAGCAGGTGAGTATGTGTATATATGTATGTAATAAAATTTTATTTTCATGGTGTGTTGTTTTTTATACATATTTCTTTACAGGTGAACTACATGTACCATTGAGCCCTTAATACCCCGCATGCTGGTACTTGTGGTTCTCCAAGTACCAGCATGCAGGGGGAGGCTTGCTGGGACCTATAGTTCCACTGTATAGACAATGTGAAATATTCTAATTATTACACAATACACAGACACTATCAACCCGCCACCCACCGCCCAGGGGTGGCAGGGATAGCCCTGGGCTAGGCCAGGGGTGCCCTGGAGAGGGGAACCCCTTTATTGGAGGGGTCCCTAACTCCCCAGGGATCCCTGGCCTGGGCTGACTAGCGGTCAGGGCTGATGCTGCGGCTGGGGGGCCCGGTGAAAGGCACCCCTGGCTGTGGCATCAGTCTCCCGTTAGAAAGGGTCCAGGGCTGGTTTTAAATATACGGGGCAACCGTATGTCAATTTTTTTCTTCGTATATTTACAACCAGCTCTATCCCTGCTGCCTGGTGCTGGCTCTTAAATTACAGTGGAACCCTACACATTTTTTTCCCTGTAATTAAAGAACCAGGACTAGCTGGCAAGTCCGGGGCTGGTTAGTGTTTTTGGGGGGGACCTCACGTCATTTTTATTTAAAATTAACCCTATTTTAACCATTTACAGAAAGAAACATACACAAATCACAATGATTTGTGTATGTTTCTGACCATCTCGCAGCTCAGGGGCTTGAGGGTTTGAAAAGTGATTTTGACATAGTTTTCACCTCAAACATACATCTCTCAAATTTAGCAAGAAACGGGATGACAAGCTCGGGTGAGATAGGAGTAAAGTACTTCCGACTTCCGTGATTTGATTCGAGATTGCTATCTCACACGAGTTTTACGAGAGAAATCACCCGAGAAGGTCATCTCGACCCATCTCGATTCTTAGTAAATTTACCCCTTGGAGACATAAAGTGGATGGAGATAAAGGGGGTCATTCGGACCCACTCACGAGCGGCAGTACGCTCGCAAGTGGGTCGATGTTCCCCACTGCGCATGCGCATGACGGAGGGAGCTCCGTCGTGCGCATGCGCGAGACCCGGCGAGCGAAGGACTTTCCATCGCTCCGGGTCTTGCACAAATCAATCAACATCGACAGCACGCCCCCTTTGGTGGGCGTGCCGGGGGCGTGGCGGCCAGACGGAGGCGTTCCCATGGGAACGCCTACCGTCTGAAGCCAGCCCCACTAACATCACTAGTGATGTCAGTGGGAGTGATTTTGGCTCTGATAGAGCCAAAATCACTCCAGGGCTTGTGGTTGAGAAACCCAACCACAGGGTTTCACTCGCAAGTCCGATGGTCGCGATGGTCAAGACCATCGCGACCATCTTGTTGGACGCTCGTATATGCTGTGGGTGGTGACCCACAGCTATATGAGCATCCAGGAGGACGCTCCATTTTCATGGAGGAGGACCCTGATTCAGAGCGAGCGCTCTGGTCAGAGCGTCCGGCTCTGAATCAGGGCCAAAGTACCAATCAGCTCCGAACTGAAATTTTTCAAACACATGAAACATGACAGTTAGGAGCTGAATGGTTGGTACTTTATCTTTTTCCACTTTATCTCTAGCCAAGGCTTAGTACGAACCAGGGGTATTACACTAAACAGAATTACATTGTCATACACTATCTCTAGTGAATTTTTGAATACATTTTATGTGTTACTATCATTGCGGGAGAGTACTTTTCTTTTTATCACTTGGGCTATTTTATGCTTTGGACGCTGAGCAATATTATTTCTCAAGTATAGTGGCGGCACTTCTATATTATTACTTAGTGCATTAGAGGTTCTATACATGCACTGGGCACGCTTAGTAAAGCAAAATAGGATACAGACTTATTTCCCGGTAGTTTTAGTTCAGCTACCATGGCAATAAAATAATGGTAAAAATAGATTACTGATTGCTGTAATTGTGATGTTAATAGCATCTAGTTTTTAAAGTATTCTGGTAGAATAAGAAATAAGTGACCTTGAATACGCTCCCAGAAGAAAATGTTTGCTTATTTATCATTTTATTTTGCAATAAGTATTGTTCCACCATCGAGTTTTGCGCTCTGCAGTAAAAGTCGGGATGTATTTATAACATTTTAACTGTAATTTTAGCCACTTTAAGTGATCGTTAGTTTCCAGTAAAATTGTTGGAAATTCAAGAATTGGATACTGGCGGAAATCTGGGTAAAGTTGGATTTATGACATTATTGACATTTCAGAAGATGACAGATATCCGATTTGGTCATAGAAAGATAAAAAATGTGTTTTATAATTTATTGAAAAACAGAAACAAAGTGTTTGGTATTTCTAATAAAAGTCCTTTTATTTCCCTTTCTTTTGACAAATACATTTAAAAGTAACACATTGGGCTTTACAATATAAGAAGATACCACTGACAGTGCAAATAAATTGTAGGGCTGCAGAAATCAGATACTGAACATCCAGACATAAAGGGACATGAGAGCAGGAGTAAAATCCCAATGGTTTCCTTCTCTAAAATCCAACATATGCACATGGCTGTGATCCATTGAGCAATAATCCTCGTATGATGTGAAACCCACATGATCTTTTGATAAACAAAAATAGCTGGAGACATAACTGGGTCTGCAGGCTGCTCGCATGCATTAATGTAACCTGTATTTAGCAATACAACGAAACATCAGTACCCTGGAAACTTTTACACTTTACACTGCTGAAGGAAAATGGGTAATTTCCAAATATATTCAGCTGAAAGAAAATATTTTTAGTGCAACATAAGCTTAATATAAAAGGCACACTAACCCTATTTTATCTTCACTTCCTACTTGTCTTAAGTCCAATTTAAGAGATCAATGCATAAGAGTATTTCCATTGCATGACTGTACATAGATGCTATGAAGGCATTACTACACATGCTTGTAACATTTAGCCAGTCTGCAGAGCCAACTTATGGCCCCTTTCTCACTCTGGGCCTGATTCAGAGCCGGACGCAATTAGCGATCACTCGTCCAGAAAATAGGGGTGGCTATTCTAATGAACTGTTCGCTCTTTGCGGTCTGTTCACGCCTCTAGGTCTGAACGAGCGAACAAAACTTGCGGTCGTTTTTTGGAAAACTACGCCCCCTGGCCGCTCGCATCCTACGTCATGTCCGCTATTTATTAGAATAGATCAACCAGCGTATGAACTGCTCGCTATTCTTGTGGTTGGTTTTTGCTACCACAATCTTGCGAGCAGTTCTGGCTATAAAATAACCCAGTGACGTGGTCAATGACGCTGCTGTTTTAATTATGCACACCCATAAAACGCCCGTTTTGACCTTTAAGCACGCCTGCGTTCGGATCTCCACTCCCCGTTTTCAAGCACCTTCCCCTGTTACCACCCACATACCAGCCTCTTTCTGTCACTCAAATTATCAGGCATTTGCTATTTTGCGAGCACATGAATTTCGACCGCACTGACTGGTTCGCGCATGCGTTTAACGATCCGTACGCATGCGCAGTTGGGCAAACATCGATCGGAGCTTACGAGCGGCTCTGAATCAGGCCCTCTCCCAGCTAAAAGCTCTCCTGTCCGTTTTACTTGTGTGTGATATTCCTCAGGTGATAGCGTAATTGGGGGAATGATAAGTGTAGAGGTAGAGCCAGATTGTGCCCCCTTTCACAAGGGTGGGGATCATTAGGTCTACAATAAAAAGGTAGACAATACTTAGGTAGACAATACAAGTAATGGTGCATACACACGGTCAGATCTGTCAGATGAACGATTTTACCAACGATTTGAACGATAGAACGATTTCAGCCTGTATTAAAATGAATGGAATCGTCCAAATATGACTGCAAACACATCAGATGTCGATATCTGACAATCGGGAACGCGCATCGTTCATCGTTGCAGGCTCACATGTCAGATTTTCTTTCAGATATGAACGATCGTAAAAATCGTTCAATCATTATCGTTCAGATCTGACAGAAAATCTGACCGTGTATGCACCATAATAGGCAATAGGTTGACAGGGTCATTAGGTCGACAGGTACAGAAGGTCGACAGGGTCATTAGGTCAATACATAAATGGTCGACATGATTGTTATTGTTTTCTAGCCCTATCTTCACCCTAACGCTAATCCTCCATTTGTGTGTCGACCCAATGGTGCCTAACCCTAACAAAATAAAAAAACAACCGCACGTTTCGACCATTTGTGTGTTGACCTTACCAGTCGACCTTTAGTGTGTCGACCTTCAGACCCTGTCGACCTATTGCCTGTCTAACTTGTATTGTCCAACTAAACATGGTCTACCTTTTTACTGTAGACCGAATGACCGGATACCATTTTCTTTTTACATAGGGCTTTATATCCACCTGTAAACTTTGTGTGCCTAAAACAAAACAATGAAGGTACATACAGTACCCTTAAATCTTATACAGGCGATCTAAAGCAGCTGATGTACAACTTCAACTATTCTTGAAAAGGACGTTGATGGGTGTTACAGCATGCTTTCCAGCTCTCCCAGAACTTCTGGGAGACTCCCCAATCTGGAAGGGAGTTCTCCTGGCTCTTGGGATAGTGAGCAACACGCCCACAGCTGCCACTTCTCCAGTGAAAAGGGAGGGACAGAGACGTGATTACACAAATCGCTATGGATTGCATCATTGTAGCTCGCCCCCATAACACCAGGATTCGCTGTAATATGTTGAGGGGGCCGCTATGATACTGCGATTCCCCCACCCATCCGGACCTTCTGGATCCCAGCATTCAAAAGTTAGCAAGAATGCTTTACTGCTCCCCAGTAGTTCGATTATTATTAGCTACCGAGCTTTGACTAATCACTCTAACACTCTAATATAGCGGATGGTGTAAAACATCCAGGTTAGTGCCTGCAGATATTATTTGCAAAGGACGTCCCGGAAATAAGCAAAAACTCCTCATTTGAAAAGGACAGATATCAGAGAGGGGGGGGGGGGGGGGTTCAAGTAAGAGCAAGGTTCTGAGGGATTTACGGCTGCACACATAACAGGTTACTACAGTAGGAAGACCTTATAGGTATGAGCAAAGATTATTTTTTCCTGTTTCTTAACTTGTGTTATAGTAGTGCACACTGCTAACTGAATCCCCCACCACACACACTGCACATGGGTCAGGGTGCAACCCCCAAGCCAGAGTCCCTCTACCAGGTGAAGGATGGGGGGGAGTTTTTGTTGCTGCACACTTTACTTAACAAAACAGGTTCCTATCAGAGGTGACAGGTCCTTTCAAATATCACAAATTCCACCAATTCGTGTTGTTGCTGGAGCTGAAAGCAGCATGTCATCTCTGCATAAATCCAGGTAGGGTCTGTTTGCTCTGCAGTTAAAATAACAGCAGCAGAGAAATCAGGGGAGGTCCTAACCTTCTGTTTTCCCTACGTGACTGCTCACAGCAGAGGAATCTCCATGAAACATGTTGTCATATGTACTTCAGAAATAATCGAGAGAATGCCACGGTTTAAAAGGCATAGATCCTACAGATTAAACTGGTTTGTACTAAGCAGACATGAATTCCTAAACTCTGAGACAGCTCTAGAAAACGCGATGTTGGGGAGCTGCAATTAAGTACAAATAAAATACATTTCCCTAAAAAAGGGGATTATGAAATTTAGGCCATCACGCGCCGTTTTCTCAGTGAGGTTTTCCGGTCTACATACCACAATCATAGTTCTTAATGGGACATCTTGCAAACATATTAGAAATATACTTATGTGCCTCAGCCTAGTAATATTAGTTGCTTGTATGAGGTGTTCTCACCATCCAAGATAGTTTTGCATTTGTGATTCTAGTATACGATATTCAAAGCCTGTAACAGTCAGTAGTCATTAAGAGACACTAAGCCTATTTTAATTCCCATTTCGATTTGTCACATGTAAAAATAAAGTGATAAATATATGTTATTCCAGCTGCAGAGCTTATTGTGGCATTTATGATGCTAGCCGCACAATCTGAGAAAACTACGGTGATACTGGGCAACTTGCCAGGATCACGCGTGGCACCAAAACAGTCCCCATGCTCAATAATCTGATCTAAATTAATCAGATCATCGAGAATGTTGGTAAATGCAGGGAGACATTTATAATAGAGAGCTGCTAACAGCCTGCGTGTGCTGTTATCTGCTAACAGGTCCCAGTGACGCTGGAAGATGGGATGCTGGACATCAATATACCGATGACGGAATCCCGACAACGCCACCCTGAAGGGATGAAGATACCAATGATGTGCGGTGAGGTGAGGCAGAGCCTCTTCTGTCATACTTAGGTATACTCCAGAGTTTGGACTAGAAAATAAGAAAGCTGTAAAGAAAATATTATAAATATCTTTTGTATTATTCTAATCATTTTTATAGTCAAAACTCTGGAGTAAAAAGTGTATGGGAGGTGAGGCACTGCCTCCCCTGTCTACCTTTTCTGCACATCCCTGATCAAAACTCACCAAATTTCCAGCACTATATACTGCTGCACCTTTGTATAATGCCCACATGTACCCTCGGGTTCATATATGCTAGCCAGTGCCTCCTCAGCCATTTACCTTACTGCACGTCACTGGAAGATACAGACATCAGCATCTCGATGGTAAGTTTGCTGGTTAAGGTTAGGTCGGGAATAGGGCGGGGTTAGGTACCAACCGGGGAGGGTTAGGGTTAGGTTTAGGCACCACCGGGGTGAGGTTAGGGTTAGGCAGCACCAGGGGGAGGGTTAGGCTACTTACTGGCCTCTGTCGGGATACTGAACATCAGGATGACGATGTCGGTTTTCTGACCACCGGCCTCCCGACCGCTGGTCAATCATATGCATCTCTGAAAGACATCCGGCTGCTCTGTAAAGATCTCATCTAGCTTGGGAGAGATGTACTAAGCCTTGGAGAGAGATAAAGTACCAACCAATCAGCTCCTGTCAGGTTACAGGCTGTGTTTGAAAAAGGACAGGTGGGAGCTGATTGGTTAGTGCTTTATGTCTCTCCAAGGCTTAGTACATCTAACCCTTGGACATTAGAGCTTACCATTCACTACTAGAACGATTGCCCTTTGTCCTGTTATGCTGTCAGTGAGAGAAAGCAGGTGTGACATCACTACGGGTGTAGTACGATGTAATAGAGTGTGTAACAGGTCTGTAAGGTCGGAAAATATGAGAAGAGAGCAGAAGGGAGGAAGTGGCGCACGCCCTAATTTTGCTCATAGCTTGTACAGAGATGAAGCAAAAATGTGCGTCTACCATATGTATCCCCCTGTAGCAGTCACAGGAAAGGGAAGGACACTGAAGAGGTGCGCGCCTTAAATAAATAGAGCATTTTTAGGTGGTGAGACAAAACAGGTCTGTTTAATGAATAGACCAAACTAACAAAACTATTAGATAAGAACAAAAGATACTCCTGACATATGGCAAAACATATGTATCAGACAATATAGTCTATGGAGCTTCTCAGGAACACCGGGAGCCAGAAGATCCTTGGAAGGTTGCTCTAGAAACAAAGGGCCTGATTCAGGTTGGATCGCAATGCTGCGTTCACACGCAGCCGGCCCGATGTCTGCAATCTGCGCATGCGTGTAAGACGCAGTGTGCGAACCAGGCACTGTGATCGGGAATGCGATCGCAGGCAGTACGCCGTCCCACTCAGTGATTGACAGGAAGTGCCGTTTGTGGGTGGTGACGGGGGTGGTCATGTGAACGCAGGTGTGTCAGTGCGTTTTAATGCCATTGCAGGGGCGTGCATAAATTATTCACAGCGAACAAATACGCTGCCTGAGTACTCACTGCGTGCAGGAAGTTTAGCAACTTCTGCGGCAGGGTCATGTCAACCACAAGTGTCCATGCAGATCCGATGTTACCGATGATTTTGCATACTTGCATATTAGTACGGATGTGAGGAGAGGGTATGGGGGCATCATTATGTAGTGCTGGGTGTCTGCATCTTGTGCTGCGATGGCAGTGCCAATGCATTCATTAGCAAATTTTCGCAGCAGCCAGTTGAGTGTGAACGCAGCATTGCGATCCAACCTGAATCAGGCCCAAAGTGCGCAGCTACAATAACCACATCAGTTACATTGCCCTTACACGGCTGCCGTGGCTAGTTCCATTAGACAGGTGTGTGACAGTGTCTGAGGTCTCATCAGAGATGCTAATGTCCTTTATCCTCCCTGCACAGGACCGTAAAATAACTCACATTCTCTCTCTCTCTCCCTCTTAAGAATATACTAAACACTACTAAATATAAATCTTAACAACACAGGTTTAGAAGCCAGCAAAAAAGCACCTGTGAAATATATTTAGAGGTGTATTTATCAAAGATTGGAGAAAGAAACTTGTGACAGATAAGGTACTAAAATCAGCTTCTAACTTACAATTTACAGGCTGTGCTTGAAAAATGACAGCTAGGAGCGGATTGGTTAGTACTTTATCTCTCAATTTTATCTCTATCCAAGCTTTGATAAACACCCCCCAAAAGCTGGGTACACACTGACAGATATATCGGCTGATCAATTGATCGGCCGATATACCTGCTGCCCGTCGGCCAGTGTGTACCAGCGATAAGTCTGAACAAAGTCGTTCACAGACATATCGCATTGGCTGTGCTGCACAGCTGATGGACAGATATATCTGCAGACATGTCCATCGGCAAGCATGTACAGGCGATCAGACGATCGCCCATACACATGCAGCGGCAGCTGCGGGGAGGGGGCGAAGCCCCTCCTACATATATATCTTTGCAGTGTGTACCCAGCATAAGTGTTTATGAGTTCTAATGCTCACCTATGGATAATTACCATTAACAATTTACGATATTCAGAGTACTGAATGGAGCGTCTTCAGTCAAGCATCACAGAAAGACATCGGCTAACCTACATCAGATCTGGCTGTTATTCAGTAATTGCTGCAACAGCTGTAAGACCAGATCTGTGGGCGAG
The DNA here is from genome assembly GCA_031769625.1 of Taudactylus pleione. Classification (NCBI taxonomy): domain Eukaryota; kingdom Metazoa; phylum Chordata; class Amphibia; order Anura; family Myobatrachidae; genus Taudactylus; species Taudactylus pleione. The sequence continues at coordinate 1,828,283 of JAUIMM010000463.1, forward strand.
CCGACGCCACATTTAGGAGATCTGTGATTGGGTGGCACTTTCAGCCTGGCCAATAGTACAGTACAGCGTTTCTCGGTTACCATGCTTTCTCAAGAGATTAGAATGGGACAAATAACATGATACACTTGGAGCAATATAATACTTTTTTTTTTTTTTGCAGTACAGTTGAATAATTCATAGAAAAACCAGCCAACACCACACCAATATACAAGTAATCCATGTAAAAATGATACAATATACAAAAATGTGCATATTGGAATGAACTTTCTTTTAACAATTACTGTTCCTATTCCAGCATCATTTTTTTTTAACCAAACATATTAATAAATATTTATATAAACTGTTTCTTACTGGACAGATGCAAATTTTTATTTTGATTATTTCACAGTATACTTTAAAAACATAAATTCTAAATTTGTGTGCCTTAGCGTTGCCTGTCATTAGCGACCTTTGTATATTCAGAAGAGAGGACATTGGTAAACGCAGAGAGGGGTATTATCCAGCAATAGTATATGCAGTGATCCCAACAGTCCCCCTTATTCCATCATGGAATCATTATTCTAAAGCTATTTACCAATGAAATGACGTGTCAGCCCCTGTGCTCCTCCCACAGATCCATTTGCCAAATGACTGTCCTCTATAAGGCATCACATGACTATTCTTTGGGTGCTCAACAGCCATTGGATCATAATCTAGTACATGTGACCTTTGTACATGGAAAACTTTGGCCTTACATTGCGAAATTTAGCCACCTTCTGAGGCACCTCCTGCATAACAAGAGTGGTTTCTGGTGGACTCCCAATTTTTGTATTGCCCCAAGATTAAATATCCTACAGTATATGCTTATATTAAGTGTAGTCTTATATTTTTGAAAAAGTCAAGTGAAAGTAGACTCGTCTGACAGCAAGATAGTTGTTAGCTCGAGTCATTTTTCCATTTACTGTACCCAAGCATAAGGAAATCACTGCCAAATTTCAGACAGATCACGGTGCAAAAATAGCTTGATCACCATTTTCTATTAGGAGCAATGTAATCAAGAGCTTTTGATCTTCCACCCATATTACTAATTAGCAAATCTAGATAATAGAGGTTTAGCAGATGACATACTGCGCTGTGCACAAATGATAGCAACCAGCATTTCATCTTCTGAGCTGCACTAGAACAGAACAACAAAAACATTTGTGCACATTGCACCAGGTTATTGACGCCGGCATTTAGTGTTTTTAGGGTTTTGCACTTACATAATTTCTGTAGTGTGTCCCCACTGCATTAAATGGTTATCAGTTACAGGAAGAGCAGAAAAGGATTTTATCATAAATATATAACTGGGATAGTCTGCATGGTGGGGTGGAATGAAATAAAACAGGTGCAGAGCAAACAAGGAGCAATAATGAGCCACAGTTACAGGTCCTAGATTTGTTTTTTGTTTTGTTTTTTTAAACACCAGTCAAAAAATTTGAGCAAATGTCTGACTGGTTGCTATAGGTTACAAACATGCCTGCTCTAAATAGAGGTACTGTTCATTAATCAATGAGGTACGAGTGAAGCATTAGGGCAACGTAAGGGAAGAAAATCTCAAGCTATTAACTGTCTGCGCGCACTTTGTGGAATTACTGGATGAACAGCTGCAGCTATGGAGGGGTTGCGGTAACCTGTCTACAGTAAACATCACTTGGGGTAGCATTTGTGGCAGATCTACGAACAAGAAGCTGTATTTCCATATAGTCCCTTCCTCTCCTCTAAAAGGGTATACAGAATAGAGGTCATCTGGGCATTAATGCAGAGCGGCTTCTATTTAATAGTATTCCTATGTAGCCCACTGATGCCAATGAATGGTACAAATGACAGTAAACAAAGAAGTCTTTCTATGCCTACAGTAGATCTTTGCTTACATTGGAGTCTAGGATACAGGAGTAATAGAAAATAGTAAATAGGCAGTAGGCTAAGTAACAGATTAGACATGCTTTGTTGCAATGACACAGACCAGCATATAGTGTTTGTACGCATTTCATCCAGAATCTGAACAATAAAATAGCCATGACCTTTGAGTCCTTTGCAGGGGAAAAGAACGTTGGTGGTAAAGCAGTCTGTGAGATACTGCTGCTTATAGTCCTTTATTTCTTCTTTGCATTCACATTTTTGCAGACCCAGTTCATTCCATCCTAGAAAAACAGATGAAAGCTTATCAAATAAGCACACCATAAATCACCTATATGCTTTATACACTCTCTCCCATTATACCTTCCATAGCTTGCACACGTCCATCAGAAAGTCATAGTAAATACATTGCTTTTATCTTCTATTATCAGTTACTTCTATAGCACCAGCATATTCTGTTAGTGCTTCACAATGGGTAACAAACTGGGTAATAACAGACAGACACAGAGGTAATCGCTACACATTGCAGATGGGTATAGCCAGCGGCTCTTGGTTGGTTGTCTGATCCAGTCGCACAGCGATGTTTGCTTAGAGTCAGGGGGATGTGAAAGTGAAGAAAAATATGTACACTTAGATATGGACTGTATAGAGGGGATGTAATTGGGAAGGATAGCTTAGGAGGTTTTGTGGATAGTTCTGGAATCTGATAAGCTTGTCTGAAGAGTTTTCAGAGAACGCTTGAAGGTTTGGAGACTAGAGGAAAGTCTTACTGTGCATGGGAGGTAATTCCACAGATTGGGTGCAGCCCGAAAAAAGTCCTATAACAGTGAATGGGATCAGGTGATGAGTGAGGATGAGAGAGGCGCAAAGCTTGTACAGAGCAGAGAGGTCGAGCTGGGAGATCATTTGAGAGACACAGAGATGTATGTTGGTGTAGATTGGTTAATAGTTTTCAGTGTAAGTTAAAGTATTTTATTTTGAATTGGGTAGAAAATAGGTAACCAATGGAGGGACTGACAGAGCAGAGCAGCAGACAATGAACATTTAGTGGGGAAGATCAGCCTCAAAGCTGCATTCGAAATGGTTTGTAGTGGTGAGAGTCTGTTTTGGGGAAGACCAGTAAGGAGACTACTGCAGTATATAATGTGGGAGATAATGAGTGAATGAATGACAGTTTTTGCAGTATCTTGTGTAAGAAACAGGCATATTCTGGATATGTTTTTAGATGTATGTAACATGATTTTGAGACAGATTGAATGTGTGGAACAAACAACAGTTCAGAATCAAGGATGCCACCTAGGCAGCAAGTTTGTGGGGTAGGGTTGTTTATTGAGTTATCAACAGTGATAGAGATATCAGGTTGATAACTACTATTGGCCACTGGAAATATTATCTCTGTTTTTGAAAGATTAAGTTTGAGGTGGTGAGATGGCATTCAAGATGAAATGGCAGGGAGACAACTCAGACCAATACAGATAGCTTTCCCGCTAGGCTGTTTCAGCGGTGCGCCATTGCCCTGCTCTATTTCTAAAGACACGCCCCCTTTTCATTGGCTACACCTCCCTTTCGGGGGGGGGGGGGCAGAAGTGCCCTCTCTCTAGGTCCGGTGACCTGTCTGGCGCCAGACCTAGAGTGAACACTAACAGATGTTGACAAATTTGAGGAGGACAGGTAGATTTGAGGACCATCCCCATATAGATGATAGTGAAATACAAAAGAGCTGATAAGTTTGCCAAAAGACGTGCTATGGATTGTAGAGGGCCTAGGCCTTAGCCTTGCAGTACTCCAACTGATCTAGGAAGTGAAAAGGAGGTGGATTCAGAGAAACGAACAATGAAAGAGCCATTTGATAGGTAGGATTAGAACCAGGATTGTAGTGTTTTTATGAGAAAAGAGCAGTCAACAGTATCAAATACAGCAGAGAGAACCAGAAGAATAAGTAGGAAGTAATGGCTTTTATGGTACATGCACGCGGTGCGATCAGACAGCGATAACGATATCGCTGTCTCATCGTCCTGCACCCTCCTGGTGTGCTGGATGATCGATATCAATCATCCAGCACACCACCAACTCACGACTATAGCGACCCGTGATCAATGAACGCGGGTCCCTATAGTAACCTGGTCGATATTGACCAGGTTGGCTTGCATGAACGAGCGATGGAAGATATCGTTATCATCCATACGTGCCCGCATATCGCAGGTCGTTAGGCACCGAAAAATGCACAATATGAACGATAACAATATGATCGATATTGTTATCGTTCATATCTTCCATTTTAATCGTACTGTGTGTACGCACCAGTAGACTTAGCACTACCTTAACCAGTGCTGTCTCTATCCTGTGTGTCTCAGCATTAATGCCCTCATGTAGAGCTACTTATTGTTGTCACCGTAACACAACATACGGGCTAATGAACGACAGAAAGCTGAAGGTGGAAAAATAATAACAACCATTATTATTGAGCTTTTTGGTTGAAAAAAAATTTAGAAGTGAACAGATCTACAGTCATTTATATTATGAGTAATGAGCTTATTTAGTGAATGTAGTTTTCCACACTATAATAGGACAGGGATTAAGGTTAAAAAGATCAGGATATAGATCAAGTGAATTTGTCCATCTCCACTGAATCTGTAGCTAAGCACAAACAATTGACGTTTAAGACACAAACCAACAAGTACAATACAGTATATGTATAACCCACATCTAGAACTTCAGATATTTTATACATATTACACAGGGTTTATAAGACAATGTGTGGCTATTACTACAAACTGGTCACCTGGTAAGAGCACATAAAACATACACTTTAATACACTGTGAGGATTATATTAAATCACTATTCTTAAAAAAATGATCTATACTGAACAATATGAGACCAGCCATTATGGAGGCGGAAGGATGTAGGAGGTGACAGATGGTGCCTTTCCTTGTACCATGAAATGGATTTAAAGGTTGGAAAAAGGTAAAAGTATTAAAAAGGAGCCCCAAGATTAAAATATAACTAGTTACAGAACCTATCGCTCACATATACAGGAGGCAGCCATTTTGTGGATTGAACCAATAGCCATGACCAAGGGTGCCAAGAAGGTAAGAGTGGGTACAAATTTCCAAACTTGTCTGGGAGGAATCCAAAAAGGGGCCCCCTCAGCACAAGCTTATTAGAGAATCTTTTGCCAGATGGAAGTGACCACATCCCACTCCAGCACTTAGGACTGCATGGTGCAGCTATATGGCCCTGGCCATGACTATAGGGTAACCATTCACCTAAAACCAATGAACTATCGGTCCATATTAACAAGCCATTATCCTGTCACATAGCACAAGGTCTTCCATTTATCTTCAGTGTGGATTTACTCAGGCAACTAAAACAGAACAGACTGTAGCAATGATATTAAAAGGCAAAATTCAGTAACGATGATAAAAGAATCAGGAGCCAGTCATTGAGCTCTCTTACAAATAAACTATACATTGTTATGTGCCAGGCAACCGGGGCAGAGAGTTCATGATATATTTTTTCCTCTATCACAATAAAATGAGAGACTTTCTGGAGACGCTTGTAAACTGATGTTCTAATCACTAAGACTACAAACAGCTTCATTGGCTGAATGAGGTCACTGGTTACAAGCGGACAAACCACATTTAAGAATTAGTTCAGTCCACAAACTGACTATATGCACTATATACTGTATGTAGAAGTAGCAGCCTTTTACACATGTACGGTAAGATTTAGTACATTGTTTTGATAAATCATGCGTAGCATGATACCCTGGAAATTCTTTTCCGTTCAGGTTTTGCAAATAGAGTCCGTGAGCAGAGTCTAAATCAGACTAGGTTTAAAGAACTACACAAGAGGGACAATAATATTAAAGAATAACCCTAATAAAAATGCAGTTTTCCATAATGAAACAATTCAATAGTAACTTGGAAGGCAGTGAGACAAACCTAGAAGCCAGCGATAGGGTAAATTCACGTTGCTCATGACAAAATAAGACAAGATGGCTAATTGGACTGGTTTTTATGGGAAACGCCAGGTTTTCTACAGTATTATACTGTATGTGCATGTGATGGCCAAACAAATGTGCGCTAAGTCAGAGAACAGAAAAGAGAAATTATACATGGCTCTGATTAGTAAGTAGAATACAGAATTATGGTAGAACATACCTTTGATAATTATTTTTCTTCGAGGTCCATAGGGTCCAGAGGAATTACCTTGGGGTATATAGTTGGATCGCATCCAACACCAAACAGCAAAGCTTTGGAGCTTCCAGCATGCACTGGTCCTCCTCCCTATATACCCCGCCCCCAGCCATAGGCATTCAGTTTGTAACCAAGCCTTGCGGCAAGAGACAGAGTGGAGAAGAAAGAAAAATTGCACAAGAAACACTCAATCATGCAAAGAGGGAATCTGCGAATTAAAAGGCTTAAACAACAGTTCCCAACTGCGGCCAGGTGAGTCAGGGTGGGCGCCCTATGGACCTCGAAGAAAATTATCAAAGGTAGGTTATACCATAACTCTGTATTTCTTCTTCGGGTTCCATAGGGTCCACGGGAATTACCTTGGGGACATCCTAAAGCAGTTCCCTAAGGGTGGGTACGCTCCTGCGCAGAGAGGAGAATCCGCCGCCCAAAGGAAGCATCCTGGGAGGCAAACATATCAAAAGAATAGAATTAAGACCAAGTGGCTGCCTTACAAAGCTGTTCAGCAGAGGCGCCATGTCTTACTGCCCACGACGGTCCCACTGACCGAGCGGAATTTGCTGTTACCCTGTTAGGGACAGGGAGAGCAGCCAGAGTATAGACAGAGTATTGTCATACGAAGCCAGTGAGCCAAAGTGTGTTTGTTCGCTGGCCAGCCTCTTTTGTGAAATCCATATAACACAAAAAGAGACTCAGATTTCCTGATGGAGCTGGTACGGTCCACGTAAATATGAAGAGCTCGAACCACATCCAAGGAAGCATCACCTGAAGACTGAAAGGCCAGTACTACAATTTCCACATTTATGTGAAAACGGGAAACCATCTTAGGGAGGTAGCCTGCCTTGGTACGGAGGACAGCTCTATCTTGATGAAAAGTCAGATATGGCGAGCGACATGACAATACTGCCAAGTAAGAAACTCTGCGACCTGAAGAGATGGAGAGGAGAAAAAGTGTCTTCGCCGTCAGCCATCTTAAGTCCACCCTATCCAAGGGTTCAAAGGGATGCACTTGCAATGCCTTGAGAACCAAAGACAAGTCCCATGGTGCCACCGGTGGGAGAAATGGAGGTTGCAGCCGAAGAACCCCCTGAAAGAATGTTATAACAACATCTGGCAGAGGGGCAATCTTATGCTGAAACCAAACTGTCAAGCCGGAAATTGGACTCTCAAGGTAGCCAGGCGAAGACCCAAGTCTAAGTATTCTAGATACTGAACACTTTAGGGTCATATATTCTGTGGGAGCACCAAAGAAAAAATGAGTGCCAAATTCTGTGATAGATGCGAGCAGAAGCAGGCTTCCTTGCTCTTAGCATTGTCTGAATTACATAAGCAAAGAAACCCCTGGCCTTTAAGACGGATGACTCAAGAGCCATGCCGTCAAAGCCAGCCGAGGTAAATCCTGGTAAAGACAAGGATCCTGCATTAGCAGATCCTGCCGTAGAGGCAAAGGAAGTGGACTGTCTACTGACAGACGCGTCAGATCGGAGAACCAATGCCTCCTGGGCCAGGCAGGTGCCATTAGTATCATCCTGCCGCCCTCCTGCTTGAATTTTCTGATGACTGCTTGATTTTTCCGACGACACTTGGGAGGAGGGAGATTGGAGGAAACAGGTACGCTAACATGAAGTTCCATCTTACTACCAGAGCATCCACAAAGGAGGCTGAAAGGTCCTTCGTTCTGGACCCATATCTGGGGACCTTGTGGTTGTGACGTGACGCCATAAGATCTACGTCTGATAACCCCCACCTGGCCACCAGGAGTTGGAACACCTCCGGATGAAGAGCCCATTCTTTGGTGAGTACGTACTGGCAACTTATGAAGTCTGCCTCCCAGTTGAGCACACCTGGGATGAAAATTGTCGAGATCACTGAAAGATGGCCCTCTGCCCACAGCAGAATCCTTACCACTTCCTTCATGGCTGCCGGATTTCGTGCGTCTCCTTGATGGTTTATGAAGGGCACCGCTGTCACATTGTCGGACTGAACCTGGGCAGGCCTGCCGTGAAGAAGGTCCTGCGCCAGAAGTGCCCTGTGCACTGCCCGAAGCTCCAATATATATTAGTAAATGGCTTTCTTGGTCTGTCCACCTTCCTTGAAAGGTGTGCTAACCCATCACTGCTCCCCATCCTCGCAGACTTGCGTCCGTGGCTAGGAGTACCCATTCCGGGACCCATAACGGACGTTCCTTGTCTAAGAGAGTAGTCTCCAACCACCAAGCCAGGGAGAGTCGAACCTCTGGCGACATACAAATCATCTGATGCTTTATCCGATGAGATAGACCATCCCACTGGGCCAGGATCCACAACTGTAGGGGCCTGGAGTGGAACTAGGCATAAGCCAGCACGTTGAATGTGGCCACATGGAGCCCAGTATCTGCATAGCAAAGTGAACTGACACTGTTTGCTTGCACAGTAAATTCTGCGCACGAGACTGTAGTGCTACAATCTTGTCCTCTGGCAGAAAGATCCCCTGTTCCAGAGAGTTCGGCAATGCCCCTAAGTGCACCATCTGCTGAAAGAAGATTTCTTCCAGTTGATCACCCAGCCATGCTCCTGTAGGCAAACAATAGTCATCCGTAACATCTCCCGAAACTGGGCCAATATCAGGGAGGTCGTCTAGATATGGCAGTATCCTGACTCCTTGTCTTCTGAGACGAGCCGTCATGACTGCCATTATCTTTGTAAATACCCGAGGGGCTGTAGCCAGACTGAAGGGTAGAGCCTGAAACTGATAATGTTGCCAATCCACCACAAACCTGAGAAAGGCCTGGTGGGATCTTGCAATTTGGACATGCAGATATGCATCCTGTATGTCCAGCAAGACCATAAAGTCTCCTGGCTCCATCGACCAGCATAATTGACCTTAGAGTCTCCATACGGAACTTCGGCACCCTGACAAATCTGTTGAAAGATTTTAGAATTAGTATTGGGCATTGTGACCCATTGGGTTTTAGAATTAAAAATACTTTTGAGTAATAACCCTTCCCCTGTTGCATCACAGGAACAGGCATTATGACTCCTGAGTCTAGGAGAGCTCCCACAGACTCCTGGTAAGCCGAAACCGTGACCGGATCTGCAGGAAGGTTTGTAGGAACAAACCTTTGAAGGGGGTGCCTTCGGAATGTAATGGCATAACCCTGAGAGACCAGCTCTCAAACCCAAGCATCCATAGTTGTTTGCTGCCAGGCCTGGGAGAACTGTAACAGTCGGCCACCAACCCTGACATCCTCCAGGGGGAGGCCCGCCACATCAGATAGTAGGCTTACCGTCTGGCTTGGAAGCTGGGCGCTTGGTTGACAAAGACTTCTTGGGCTGCTTTCGATGAGATTGTCTGGCCGAGGACTGTTTTTTCGTCCTATTCTGTGGCCGAAAGGACCGATATGAAGACTGCCTTTTATTTTTATTTTTTTGCCAAACAATACTTTGCCAGTGAAAGGCAAAGATTCTAGAGCCTTTTTAGATCCTGGATATGCCTTTCAGTTCTTTAGCCAAAGGGTTCTTCGGGCTGCCACTGAGTTAGCAGAGACCCTAGACGCCAGGATGCCTGCATCAATACCAGCTTCCACCAAATACATAGTCGCTTCCTGCATCTGGTCCAGAAGAGACTGCTGCTCTTTTGTTGGGTCGACTACAGTCTACCATAGAGACTTTGTCCAATCCTCCATAGCCTTGGCCACCAAAGCTACAGCCGTAGCTGGCCTGGTAACGGCCCCAGATAGAGAAAATATTGATTTCAGATGACTATCAAGTTTCTTATCCATAATGTCCTTTAAAGAGGATGCTGCCGGAATGGGCATCGTGGCACTTCTAATCAATCTTGTGATATGAGCATCTACCGTTGGGGGAACTTCCCATTTATTACACGCTCCTGGTGCAAATTGGTACTGAGAGGTTACATTCCTAGTCGCCGGAAAATTCTTGCTAGGAGTATCCCATGCCTCAGACATGAGGTTTGTCAACTGCCCTGACTGAGGGAAATAATCTTTAGATAGTGCCTGACATCTAAAGACCACCTCTTTAGATGTCTGTGCAACCTCCCCCTCCTCAATATTGAGGACAGACCTCACCGCTCTTACCAGAGAGGGAGCATCCAGATTGATGACCCTCCTTCCCTGAGACTGACCCAGAACTCAGAGAATCATCGTCTAACGAGAAGAATGAGTCAGACTCCTGAGGCAACACCTGACGAGAAGAGGCTGAGGACGGTAGAATACTCTGGCTAGAGTGAGTAGCCGCATTAACCCAACAGGGATTCATGGGGGCAAACACATAGGATGTACATGCTGTGGGCACCTCATAGCCTGAGGCATCACCGCAGCTGGAGCCCCTACCTCCGTGGCCCTGCTTATTATATAGAACAAGACCCCAGGTGTGATGGCCATCCAAGATTGCTCTGGTGCTGGGGCAGGTGTACCAGATGTATTCGGTAACTGTTTGCTACAGTTAAAACAGAACCCATTCTGGTTAACCTCCTGCTCAGACAGGCCTGCGGAACAGGACTTACAGTATATAAGCACTGGAGGACTTCCATCCTCATCTTTACGTTCAGACATAATGCAATGTATAAATGGTACAAGATATGCAAAGTCTATATGCAATGTGACAGTCTATCAATGACACACCCCACCCTCAGAGGGATAAGGAGAAACACAGCCATAGATGTACCAGACAGTTTTCGAAAACATAGGCAGTGTACATACAGCAGCTAGCATCCAGTCACATACAATGCATAAAAGACGCAAAATTGCTACAGCAATATGGACTCAATCAACTGACCGACCCCCGGAGGGGGATGGTAGGATATAGAGTACGCTATATGCCAAACACAAGGGAGAGGTATACAGAGATAGACCAAACCTCTGAGACCAACCGCTACAGCCACGGACAGACCAACGCTAAACTGCACGCGTCTCACACACAAGGTGGTCAATTATAGCAAACCAGACGCGGGAATCCGTACCCGGAAGTTAGTGTCTGGCGGGGAGGAGTGGCCGGGGGAGCACCTTATCTCCCCCTAAGCTGCGGTTTTGACGGCCAGGTACGCTGAACTACAAGGTAGAAAGAGGTTGGCTAGTGCACTCTAGTGAGTCTTACCACCCGTCCCCGACAACAGACAATATGGCCCCGGCCGCCTTAGTAAGGAAACACAGGACGACCTTCACCCACAGCGGCCTCTGATACGTCTCAACACCAGAGGCGAGGGAGTGCTTTGCGCATGATTCCCCGAGATGAATCCTTACCAGACATCTGTCGCCTGACCGCAGTCCCAGACCTCAGTGTTTTAGGCCGCTAGCTAAGCCACGCTGAGGCCTGCCGAGAACCTTAAGGCATAAAGCGTTGCTGGCATGTCGGCGCAGGTAGCAGTCGCAGTACAGCGTCATTACTGGCACTGGAACCGCTACACTCTGAAGTTTCATAAACTTTTTTTTTTTTTTTATTTCTTTTTATTTCATAAAGGAACATTGGAAAATGACACAAAAATTGTATGCTTTCTTCAGTGTCACAATTAACATTAAATAATTGAGAAATAAAGTAGATAATTAAGGTAAAACATTGAAGAAAAAAAAGCTTAGGACTGCCTAGCAGTCCCGCTGTTATAACAGGTGCGTCTTGCCGTGCACCAAACTGGGGCATATAGGCTGGGGGTGGGGAATATAGAGAGGAGGACCGGTGCATGCTGGGAGCTCCAAAGCTTTGCTGTTTGGTGCATTGGATGCGATCCAACTATATACCCCAAGGTAATTCCTGTGGACCCTATGGATCCAGAAGAAGAAAAAAAGAACATTAACAACATGGAAAACATCTGGAGCAGCAACAGATACAGAACCCCAACCGGCTTATTTCTCACCAGCCAAAGTCTGGAAAACCAAAATAATCTGTACACAAGGGATAGTCAGATCAAACCATCGACAAGTGGAGACACTGGCCATAGAAACCTATCAGTTTCTGCTTATCATTTTATAGAATGCATTTGATAAATGTTACCTCAAAGTGGATTGGTTGCTATGGGCAACTTCTCCACTCTTGAGAAGGCTTGATGCATCTAACCCTATGCACTGAACATTCTGATGATCAGATAGGCTACAGGTTATTCTAGCCCCTCCCACTTGACACCTGGGGGCACACTGTAGTGTGGTGATGAATAATGATGACAAAAAGTGCGCTGACCCTAATCAAATACATCTTACCCATCGCTTATGTTTTCATAATATTACAATATTTATTTATTTTCATATAAAATGTCTTTGTAGCTGAGTTTACATTATCTTGTATATAAAAATACATATTTATCGTTGAACAATAGACACACCCTATGGACAATTCCAGATGCACTCTGTGAAACAGGATTCCTAGGAAGTGCTTAAACAGTGACATCATAACGGACATTAGGAGATCTGCATTCACCATTAACCAGCATAATCAATACAGTATCTATGCATTGTCTCATTTACCACCTGACTGTGGTGCACGACGCGAGTGGACAGGAATCTGCTGAAGTATCAGATGTGTCTCTGCAATGAAGTCATCCCGTAGCTCTGTAGTTTGATATCCATCTGACCGTATCAACAGCCATCATGCCAAACATGAGACACAGCCCTTCATTAATTTTCAATGTGGGTTTATTGGCTGAACCAGAACCGCTGAGACAGCCTGAAACAATACAGAACTGCTGACACCTACCCTGTGCACTTACTCCATAAACAGTGATAGCTTTTCAACACAATAAACATGCAACATCCCCGACATACACCTAGAGCTATTAAACAACACAGTCTGCTCAACGGCCGTAAAATCTGTGTAGTGAGGTGCATTAGTGGGAGAGAAGGCATTGCATCGTCAGTCATACTAAGGCACAGCATCTGACGGGGGGCAGAGGTGCGGGGTGAGGGCACGGAAGAGAAATGAGCCAAGTGCGTTGGCATTCAACAAAGCCATTACAAAAACTACATACACTGAAATTACCATATTACCAAGGACAATGTCAAATCCGATATGTATATACTAGCAAGCACATATTACATATAATTTAGCTATGAAACATGCTGGTGAACCCAATCAACCTTTTCAGGTTGATCATAATGTACTAGTGGTCTAATATACAATATAAATGCCAACATATACAAATGTAGAGCAAGCCTCACTAGCATTTTGATCACACCATGTTCTAAATGAAGCAGAAGCCAGCGTCACAAACAAGGATGTCTGGTTGCAGGCAGGCCTCAAAGCCTGAACTCTAAAGCATGTTAATCTGCCGGCCTTCATGACATCCCCAGCGATAGCATCACGGTTATATATTTTGCTGAGACATCAGAGCAATATCCTGCCGAGGCAATATAAAAATAACCACAGCATTTAATGTAGGATCAGGCATGGTATTTAACTTTGAATTATATAGAACGTAAGAAATATATTAGATGCAGTCTTATTTTAGAAACTGAACAATCCAGACACAATTTTCCAACCAATGTAAAACCCCCATAAACCATACTATGGGTATATCCCTGTAGTACATCACGTTTAAGAGAATATTTTGAATATTCTATTAGGCTATGGGAACATAGCTGTTTATATATGTATAGTCTATAGTATAGTATAGTTTATATATGTATAGTCTGTTTTAACCTTATATTGGACGGATTGACCAGTTGTCCTGTACGGTGCTATGGACACTTGGATGTGTCACAAATAAAATTGAATAATAAAGAGTATACAAAAAGCAGTGTACTACCCAAACAATTTGGCCAGGCGGGTGGCATTAAGAAGTAGCCGGGTTGTGGCAGTGTCATACTTTGTAATAATGAAATATGTTGCAAGATTAACAAATTTAAATGAAATAATTAAATATTTTTGAAAGATATAATTGTGTCCAGCAATGCACGCTAAGACATGTAGTATCATATATAGAACAAAAGGTGGCAGAGATAGGAAAATAAGGGGTTTAAATAACCCTAGACAGGCCCTAAAGAGTAGGCATACGTAGGTGCCATTTATCAATAATGGAATTATATTGACAGATCTCAGTATTAGTGACTGGCAACTTGAGTGTTAACGATCAGCACATGTAGACGGTTGCCAGACACGCACGCTGTTACGTGTATATATAAAATTCAGAGCATGAAACATAAGAGAAAGAAAGAAGCAGCCACCACCATAGATTCAGTTTGCAGCTTTAACTTCATGGAACAGAGACAACAATGAGACACGCAGGCTGATAGGGACAGGAATGGTTACGGTTACTTAGTATCCTCTCTGCTGCCACCTAGTGGTGATCCATGTGGATGTTACCGAGCTACAAAGGCAAACCATAGCAACCAGCTAGAGTGGGAGAGAGGGGGAGGAAAGAGTCATGTGGGAGGAATTGGAATTGATGGTGTTAATTTTCTGCGGCTGTCTCCTACTATTCCAGCAAGATAGGGAGGAACCAGAAGCCTGGCAAAGACAGGCTTCCCTTAGATAACCTGACATGAAGACTGGAGCAGGACAGGGGAAGGAAGGGAGGAGGCAGCAGCACTGGTAGAGAAGGAAGGATGGCTTTAGAGAAGACTGTGGAAGAGGCAGCTGTGAAAGTGTGGAAGGCAGCCAGGGACAGAGCCAGCAGCATTCTCACTAAGGATCCCATCACCACAGCGATGGCGTTGAAATATAATGCTAGGCGTATACAGGGCCTGGTCACAGCAGTTCCTGAGTAAGGGCCGGCAATGTGTTTTACATGACACGTAAAGCTCCTCCCAAGAGGTCACGAGAACCAGATCCTTAAAAGGAAAAGATCTTATTTGTCTAAAACATATTTTAGAAGAGCATTTGGGCTTTAAGAATAAAGTGCTAGAAAAGGGCAAAAGGTTGCAATATGGACCATTGCCATTGTAGGAGAAGGTATAGAAGTAACATGGTTGGAGATCCCTCGTGTAGTCTCTGATGTGCAATATGGAAACTCGCACACAGATCTGTGATCTCCAGACAATGAAGAGGAAATAAACATAGGTCACATTTTACAGTCAGACAATCAGGGCAGACAGAACTATGTCCAATATAGACAAACACTCTGCAACCAAATCAGGCAGATCCAGTGCTGAAACTGGTTGGCAGCACCTTTGGGCCGCATATATATGAGTTACCCAAGTGCTGTATGTATGGACAGCTTAATAGCCAGTATAATATCAGCCAATCTCAGGAGCCAGGACGAGGCACTCATTACTCCTGAGCTGGCAGTACAGTATTAAACACTGTGGCTCAGTGGCGTATCTAGGAGGGAGGGTTTGAGCATGTCTCGTACCCTGAGAGCCATCGGCACTACACTGACCGGTGTCCTGGACCGCTGCGGCCTCTCCCCTGCGCCACCGGCCGCGGTCCAGGACACTGGTCAGTGTAGTGCAGTCCGCACCACACAGTAACAAACACTGCCACCGGCGCTACCCTGCGGCAGTGTTTGTTTTGGCAGCAAATGAGAGTCAGACAGACTCTCATTGGCTGCTGCACCCACTGCTGGAGTCTGGCTGGAGCTCACTCATGAGCTCCACCTTCCGGCTCCCGCAGTGGGTGATGGGAGAGACATCGTACAGAGCGGGCCGGGAGAATGGCGGCGAGCGCAGGAGCGGGGATTGAGGTAAGTGGGTGTCTTTGTCCTTATATATGTAAGGGGCACTGACACTGCATAGGGGGGCAACTACTGGGGGCACAATATAAGGGGCACTGCACAGAAAGGACCACTACTGGGGCACTGCATAGGGGGGGGGGGGGGGGGGAACTACTACTGGGGGTACTGCAAAGGGGTCCATTACTGGGAGCACTGCATAGGGGGGACCACTACTGGGGTCACTGTATAAGTAGTACTACTGGGGGCACTGTATAAGGGTGCATTACTGGGGGCACTACTACCGTGTTTCCCCGATAAGACTCTGTCTTATTTTTTTTGGGGGTCAAAAAAACTCCATAGGGCTTATTTTCGGGGTAGGGCTTATTTTAATTAACATTGACAGCATCATGCCCTCAGTCCTGCTTTTATCCCCACCATGGCCTCAGTCCTGCTTTACAATTCTTTACCTACCATTATTTTTTTTCCTCTTTTTTCTGTTAGGGCTTATTTTCGGGGTAGGGCTTATTTTATACTGTTTTTCAAAAGTAAGGGTAGGGCTTATTTTCGGGGTAGGTCTTATTATCGGGGAAACACTGTACTGTGGGCATTGCAAGAGAGGCACTACTACTTGGGGCATTAAGGTGCATATGTTATGGAAAGGAATGATCCCAGAGTAACGAGAAATGGTGGTGACCACGCACGCCTTCGCCGAGCGCACACACTTGGGGAGGGGGGGGCGATTTTTAACTTGCCCTGGGCTCCAAATACCCTGGTTACGCCGCTGCTGTGGCTAGCACGTTTATGGTAATAAATTAGCTCCTGGCCAGAACCACACAGTTTAATTGGCAATTGCGTGTTTATTTACTATCAAAGTGCAAATACCCATATAAGTCAGACATTTTATCGCTGCTTAACAAAATTGAAAAAGTGTGCTGAAAGCTAGTGGTGGATGGGTTACTATGGGTTACTGCATAATTGTAATTTGTTTCATCCAAAGGATGGTTTTTACTAATATCCTACACAAAAAATGCCTGCCACAGAATGGTTTGATGCTAGCAGGTGATGGGCCTCTCAGCTGAGCTCCGGATGGATTACCAGATATAATCAGCCATACTGCTTCCTCCAACTGCCCATAGGGGCCAGTAAGAGGTCTGCAGCAATAGCTGGAATTCAGCACACACTGAAGCTTCTATTATATCATGGCTACTTTCGACAGAGGACAGTTCTAAAAACAATACATGCGGCAGGGGAGCAGAGACTAAAATGCAGCCGTACCATATGTAGCTTTCACTAGCATCGTTCAGAAATATGGTAAACCTATCTGGGGCGCAAAGACAGACTGTGTGTGAAAAAGGTAGGGGGGGGGGGGGGGAGAGGAGCGGATGAGTGAGAAAGGGAGGGAGTGAGAAAGACTCACAGACAGCTGTAATAGGGAGAGGCAGCCGCAGCTTTAGGCACAGAGACAGCCAGTTGTTTGTCAGATTGATATAAACATGTAAATAAAGAGTCACGCATATTACATATTATATAGACACGCATATTACATATTATATAGACACGCAGGAAGACGCTAAGATTGAATGAAGACTGACTTTATGAGAGGGAGATCTTACATAGAAATGGACAGCCTGAGGTTGGGAAGGGTCACAGCTGTGGAGGAAGGCAATGACAGCAGGTCTCTAGAAACTAAGGCAGAGAGGAAAGGTCAGGAATTAGGGAGGCTAGAGAGAGAGACAGAACAATTCGGTGGATGGGGAGATGAGACGATGTAATGGATAAGAAAAGATTGTGTGGAAAATCATGTACAGTAAAGCTGAGGTTATTGCTAACAGTAATATTATATTGCATCATATAATTCTGCATCACGCTGACTATAAAGATCAAATATAGTATACTTGTATCATTCAAATGTGTAATTGGCACAGAGTGGAGCAAAATGTGTCATTTGTAAGGGTTAAAAAAAACTAAATAAATAAAATGAGGGAAATAGGTATTTTAGTATTTTATACCATTGTTTTTGTTTTTTTTTGCGTTCCAAAGCCAGTGGTTTCCATGCTGCTAAGTGACTGGTGTCAGAAAATGGTCAGTCCCATGTCGCGGCTGATTAACCAGTCTTGACAATGAAGTTATTTATTAATATCACATACTGTGGTCACTTAATCTTGTAATGTAAACCATTGTTCCTCCCCACCCCACCAGCCTGCACTTCCCCCAATACTCCTGGCTGTTCCATGGGAACCCAGTGACCTGTGCGGCTGAAAAATATAATATATATAAATATATATATATATATATATATATATATATATATATACACACACACATTTTCTTAGCCTTTGCAGTTAACTGCGAAACCTAGTGCAACAATTATAGATTTATTCATATTAACCAGCTATATAGTTGTTGACTTTCATTGTTCCAAATAGAACATCGGCACAGAGCAGAGAATAGCCAGTAACAAGCTGCAGCAAACACAGGGATTACTATAGTTGCTGATGTGTTCCTCCTCCACTGTAGCATGATGCAGGTATAGCAGCTTCAACGCATCCTCCTGACAATTTTACACAAATGTATTGTTGGGCAATATTTTATAATACCTTATTTACCATTACTGAATTGTTGCTGCTGGGTTTTTTTATTTCCAGGAAATCAGTTTACTATATTATTTTTAATGACTGTCACTACATTTACTAACACTTAGCAATCAAAGCTGCAGTTGAAGAGGGAAGGATCTTTCACCACTTTAATATGATCTCCAAATGACGCACTTGCTAAACAATCTACATCATCGCAGTCACAAAGCTAAAGATCACCATGTGCATCTGGAGCTCGGGACCCCTCGGACAAGAAGAAAGACCTAAACAAATACAGATAATGGAGTCGTTCTAACACAAGCAAATTAACATATATACATCACTGTTGTGTGGTCTGTTTTCACAACGTTCTTATTTATTTGCCACTGGATGTTTATAGGTTTTCAATCCTTATTGTGGTGTACTGTATGTAGAGAAAGTACATATGGGAAGAGAAAAAATATATTTAATATATTTTGTAGAAATTAGTTCATACATACTTCCACCAAGATAAAGGAAGGGGAGAGAAATCTTCAAGTAGGGAGTGTACGCACAGGCCTGGCGACAGGGGGGGGGGGGGGACGGGACAAAGGGGAGAACCATACTGGGCCCCGAGGATCAGAAGGGCCCCAAGGATCCGGGACAGAGAAAAACGGGGCAGCAGCACCTAGTAAAACTTTAAACAGCTGCTGTGTTGTGTCAGCAGGCGTCCAGCCTAAGCCCCGCCCACTTTCACCCTTCCCAAATCAAATACCGGGTCACGCAGGGGCTGGTGCTGCTCCCCCTGCTTCCTTCCAGTTCATTATATATATATATCTATATATATATATATATATATATATCTATATATATATCTCTCTCTCTCTCTCTCTCTCTCTCGACAAAGCTGTATGTGTGTGTACATTTATCGATAATAATTGTGTGTGCATGTGTGTGTATGCGCGCATTTCTCTATCTGTAATAGTGTGTATATGTGTGTACATTTATGTATAATAATTGTGTGTGTGTATGCGCGCATTTCTCTATCTGTAATAATTGTGTGTGTACATTTATCTATAATAATTGTGTGTGCATGCGCGCATTTCTCTATCTGTAATAATTGTGTGTATGTGTGTACATTTATCTATAATAAGTGTGTGTGTGTGCGCATTTCTCTATCTGTAATAATTGTGTGCATTTATCTATAATAATTGTGTGTATGTGTGTACATTTATCTATAATAATTGTGTGTGTGTGTGTGTGTACATTTATCTATAATAATTGTGTGTGTGTGTGTATGCGCGCATTTCTCTATCTGTAATAATTGTGTGTACATTTATCTATAATAATTGTGTGTGCATGCGCGCATTTCTCTATCTGTAATAATTGTGTGTGTGTGTACATTTATCTATAATAATTGTGTGTGCATGCGCGCATTTCTCTATCTGTAATAATTGTGTGTACATTTATCTGTAATAAGTGTGTGTGTGTGTGTACATTTATCTATAATAATTGTGTGTGCATGTGTGTGTGTACATTTATCTATAATAATTGTGTGTGCATGTGTGTGTGTGTGCATTTATCTATAATAATTGTGTGTGCATGTGTGTGTGTACATTTATCTATAATAATTGTGTGTGCATGCGCGCATTTCTCTATCTGTAATAAGTGTGTGTGTGTTTGTACATTTATCTATAATAATTGTGTGTGCATGTGTGTTTGGAGGAGGTGTCAAGGAGGGGGCACTGGGAAGGGGGAGGGTTAGGGGCCCCAAAGACCCAAGTGTACCAGGCCCCAAGAATCCTGTTGCTGGCCCTGGGTACACATCCAAACAGATCACATAACAGGGATGTATATATGTTAATTTGCTAATTTTCCAGCACTTGTGTTAGAACGACTCCATTATCTTTATTTTATTGTATCTTTGTTTCTATGAATAAGGTGATAATTATAATATGGTAGTGTGTTTAAACCAGGCAGCTAAAGCGCAATTGGGGGAAATCAAATTTTATTTTTTAAGAAGAAGGACCTGATCAGATGGCGTTGGCGACATCTTAGCTCTGAATTCTCATTAACATCATCCGGTAGCGTGGTAAATTTAGCCGCTTCTATAACTGTGGAATGGGCCAAAGCTGGCGTATCTGCAGCTGTAGAAGTCAACAACCAAGCAGCCCTAGGCCCTCATTCAGAGCCGCTCGTAAGCGGCAGTACGCTCGTTCCGAGCGATATTTGCACATCTGCGCATGCGTACGGTTTTTAGTACGCATGCGCGAACCAGTCAGTGCGGCCTAAAAACGTTTGTTCGCTATATAGCGAGTGCCTGCTAATTTGAGTGACAGAATGAGGCGTATGTGGGTGGTAACAGGGGAAGGTGCTTGAAAAGGGGGAGTGGAGATCAGAACGCAGACGTGCTTAAAGGTCAAAGCGGGCGTTTTATGGGTGTGCATAATTAATACAGCAGCGTCATTGACCACGTCACTGGGTTATTTTATAGTCAGAACTGCTCGCAATATTGTGGTTGAAAAAACCAACCACAAGAATAGCGAGCAGTTCATACGCTGTTCGATGTACTCAATTAATCTAATAAATAGCGGACATGACGTATGATGCGAGTGGCCAGGGGGCGTTTTTATCAAATAAACGAGCGTATGTTTTGCTCGCTCGTTCAGACATGGAGGCGGCAACAGACCGCAAAGAACGAACGGTTCATTTGAATAGCCACCCCCTTTTTATGAACGAGCGAGCGCTAATTGCGAGCGGCTCTGACTGAGGGCCCTAATCCATAATAGTATAGTAAGGATTGCAGTCAGCGAAGTAACAACCGTAGGTACAGGGGGTGCGGCTGCTATGGGGCCTGGACTGACCCGGCCCTCCCTCTGCACCTATGGTGCCAGGCTTCAGTCCGCAGCCACCCCCTCCTCACTCCCCTCAACTTACCTGCTCCGTGGTTGCGGCCACCTTCTGTGGTCGCGTCCTCTCGGTCGACTCCACCTTCAGCTCTCCTCATTGACTGATACTGAGAGGAGATACCTTTACTCCAGGCAGCCGCTACCACTGCTGCCCCCAATTGATACACCAATACTGATCGGGAATAATACATGCTCATATTTGTGCAGCACCACTTGCCTGGCATGGCCAAATGTTTCCAACCACACCAGGCAGTGGTTTATCTGATAATGTCGCAATATTTCAACCAGTCAGATAAACAGCGTGGGCGGCTGCAGCAAGAGAATCTCCCAGCAGCTGCTGCTCGACCCCCCACCCAGTGGCTGCAAAGAAAAGGTAAATTGCTCCCCACTCCCCCACCCCTCGCCCAAGTGTACCCGGTACCTATTTTTTTTTTTTTTTACAAAAACCTGTATTACAATAAAATATATATATTTTTTTATTTCATTAAATCATTTTGGCCAAGTTGAAATACATGTTCTTAATCTAATTCACTCATAAAAACACCCGCAAAAAATTCTGAATGGTTATTAGAAAAAACTATTGTCAGTTAAGTGGTTAGAAAGGTTGTAGGAATTACAGACAAAACTGTATTTATGCTTCTGGCTTCCAATAGCAAAGTCCTTCTTTGTGGACATATTTTTTTTTTATCACCAGACTTAATCTGGGCAAACCACATTAGACGATGTGTGCACCCAGAGACGTACGATGCGACCGAACGATATATCGGGCAGTCCGTACATACTACACGATCTAGTGTACAGCCGCATGATATGACGTTCCCCCCCCACCCGCGCGCCTCTACAAGCATGGTGTCGTTCAGCAAATCTTCGGATTAGCCAGCACTGCGGGCCACTCTGAAAATGCGACAAAGAGAGCAATAGAGCATACACATTTGACAATGTAGAAATTGTCAAATTGTCCAATACATCATCTAATGTGTACCCAGCTTTAATAGGCATCAAGATTAAATGTTACAAATACATTTCATTATGGGTCATTTACAAACCTGTCATGTGTCTACTTTTGTGAAAAGACGGTTTTATTGGGAGGCACATTGATCTTATTGGCCAAGAGGGCAGTGTCTGCAGAAAGACGAGCGTTTGCACTGGCTGGTAGGAAAACTGGGCAGATGGGCGACATTTCTCACTAACTGCAGATAAAGCGCAGTGTATCTAGTTATGCACAGAGGTGGAAATCTCATTTTCCAGGATGGAATTATTTAAAATAGTGAAGAGGTTGCAGTGAGATGCCCCTACTATGTGGGCAAGTGCACGGCTTTTTTTTTTGCAAAAGGTCCTGCCCTTATAATTTTAATGGGGGCATTTTGGAATTCTAGTCGTGGGAAAGGACATTTGTGGTCAATGTAATAAAAAGACACACACAAATGTAGTTGTAAAGTGGGAGCAGGTTGGATTTCTCTAGCATAGTGAACCTTAACCAGCTAGTTAGTTGAGGACTTGTAAATTGACCTATTAGAAAGCACACTAACTTCTTTCTCTCCATTGTTATTGTGTGCAGGTGATTAAATGTGAAAATACAGTTTATATTATTATTTATATATCTTTGGTTAAAGACATTTCTGTGGGAGACAATGAATGTAGTTACACACAGCAGTCCCCTATCTAAACAAATGTCTAGTAAGAGAGGGAGGTACTTCTATGGTCAGCATGGGAGAGAGTGGGGCAGGTGGGTATGGCAAATGTTAGGCACACATACAGAGACAGTCTTATCTGATAGACAAAAACTATAGCAGTGCTCTCAGAGGGCTGTGTAACTGATGCTTGTAGCAGAAACACTAACACAATGTACAGGTCATTTACAAGTGATAAGTTTTAATGGGTGAAAAAGGGAGGTAGTGTGGGGCTTTATCGCCTAAGGCTAATCCACTAGGTTCCCTTTATCATTTGATAGGTTTGTTAACTGCCATTAATATCCCTTTTACACCAGAGCTAAAACCCAGGTTATTGCAGGATTAACCCGGGTAGCTCCTTGGTGTAAAAGGGGAAAGGGTTGGATTCCCAGGTGGAGTGTCCCAGCAATCCAACCCAGGTAACTTGCAGGGTTTAACACAGGAATGACCCGTGAAACCCTGCAGTGTAAATGGCGTGATCCGGGTCATGATGACCCGGATTGTGCCGCATGCCTTCTGATTGGCCGGCTTCAGTGGCGCTTGGAGGTGACGTCATCTCCAAGCGTCCACTTCAACGCCGGAAAAGCCGGGTCACTGCAGACCCGGCTCCAGTGTGAACGACGCCAACTCAGGAATATCCTGGGTCGGCGGCAGGGAAATTCCAGGTCTGATCGTGATTGGAACCCTGTTGAAACCTTCGGGTCAGACCCGGAATTTAGGTATAAAAGCAGTATAACTGAACGTATTAACGGGCGTTAACATGGCCATTAACACACAGGTTCAGTGAGAGGTTCACGACCTGTGCGATACCTGACCATTATCACCCGAAGACTGCACAGATAACATGGATATCTTTTCAGGTCTCCTGAGAAAAATCCCCGATAAGTGGGGATAATTGAATTGGGTCCAGCGTTCTATTAGCATCAGTTTACAGGTCTAAATGAATTCCCCCTCCCAAAGCTTTCTGTATAAATGGGAGGCAGAACAGCACCAGACACTACAAAGTAATGGGCACCAGCTGAACTGATCACCAACATTACAGAGCAACCTCCATATGTGTTCGTATCACTCTTATCAAACACAGCCTGCAATGTGACAGGAGCAGATTGGTTGGTACTTTATCACATTTCAAGGCTCAGTACATCTACCCTATGTCACTTACTTGCACTCCCTCTCCCGTGATGGCTGAACAGGACTGAATCTGCCAGACTCTGTCTCGGATCGTGTGCAAATTTAGGCCCTCAGCAATTTCCGAGGCTGGTGCAGCTGTCAGTAAGTCCTGTTTATTAGCGAAGATCAGCACAGGGACCCCACTCAATTTCTCCTCATCCAAAAGTTCTGCCAATTCCTAAAACGCGAAAAACAAACACACAAACAACTTTACTTTGATCTTAGGAGAGGTAGAACACCCAATATTAGTTGGGAAAGGTGAACATCTGTAGTTTAGTGATTAGTCACAGAAGGGTCATTTACTTTACAAACCTGACTACGTTCCATTAAGTTTACTCTGTAATCCATTTGTCACAGCACAAAATTACAGAACTGCAAATTG
Organism: Taudactylus pleione; assembly: GCA_031769625.1. Taxonomy (NCBI): domain Eukaryota; kingdom Metazoa; phylum Chordata; class Amphibia; order Anura; family Myobatrachidae; genus Taudactylus; species Taudactylus pleione. Next base: position 1,852,617 of record JAUIMM010000463.1, read on the forward strand.
TACTCTCTTCAAGGGAACAGCTGCACTCACTGTGCACCAACCATCCTTTCTCACTGTCTCTAGCTCCTGCAGTCATTAATGTGGGTTACCCTGGCTATTGTGTAGTGATCCTGTACCCTTCCATTGGATATTTTACCGAGGGCAACATTTTCCTGGGCTATTTCCAGCAGGATAGTGCTACTACACACAGTTCGTGGCTCAGTAGTACAACTGCCCGGGAATCCAACCCTGTCTCCTTTTACACCTAGAAGCAACCCGGTTAGCCCTACAATAACCTGGGTTTTAGCTCTAGTGTAAAAGGGGTATAAAAGTTAAAACTTGAAATCGCAACTCTACAAGCAAGTCTAAAACCATTTCCTACAACTTGTACAACAGGTAACACAGGGAGTTCGGAAAGTCCCTCCGCAGTGACTGTGTGCTAAGTGTATGACAATCCACAATTCAAATAGGGGAGCCACACCAACTGCCAGTGAGTCCCGGCCCGCGATGTTTGGAAGTGTTTGTGGTGGCAGTTGGTGTGGCTCCCGTTTGAATTTTGGACTGCGCTGCAGCCTCACCTCTGGAGCCGCCACTGTCCCACTTAGGGCTGTATTCAATTTGAGGCGAAAAGCCTTTTCCACGTGTTTTCGGCGGAAACTTTTCGCCGATGACGTCATTTTCACCTGTTTTGACTTTACTCCGTATTCGATTTGAAAGACTTTTTTGCCTAGGCAGAAAGTCAATGCAATATAATAGGCGGAAAAGTTTCGCCTATGAATAGGAGGCGTAAAAAAGTGCAGAGTTGGGGTGCAACACTGCAGGAACCCCCGAGCAGCCTTCAGACAGTCCCCCAAAGGTAAACTGTCAAAAATTTAAAAAAAACACTTAACACCCCAAAAAAATGACTTTGAATTTGGGGGCGTAAAAAATAAAAAAAAATGTTGGGGGACAAAGTTAAAAACTAGCGAACTTGACTCTGGGGGGGTCCCCAAGTATGCCCCAAGTGTTTTTTTGATTGCAGGTATTTGCGACAGGTGGATTTTTCACGATTTTTTCAACTTAACTTTAGCAACTTTTAAATATGCTGACCCCCATTTTCAAGTACCCCAAATTTTATACAAAAAAACTCCAGGATACTATTCTGCACCATGTATACAAAAACGCTATTTAACAGCTATTGAGCCTGTTTAAAAACACCAAATACCTTCAGCAAGCCAAATCGGGGGGTACCATAGCTAATCCCCATGTCAGAGCATCTTCTGGGGGGTGTCAGGCTGATTTCCCCAAATCTGACAGTACCTGTTCAAGTTTCACCGGGTCCCGTTTTCACGTACTTTCAAATTGAATACTGGGTAAAGCGGGCACGCGTGCGATACTTTTCCGCCTAAAAAACACGCGATGTAGGCGAAAAGTCTGGGAAGCGGAAAAGTATCGCGGGTCCGCTCTAATTGAATGCGGCTCTTAGCCCGCAGTTAATTGAATACGGCTCTTACCCCGCAGTCACCGCAAAAAGACTGTCAGAATTTGCTGCAGCATAGGTACTGTATTTGTATTGGTTAAAGCCACATTGAGCTCGGGCTCACCCTGTATATTTTTCGTTTCTATGAAAAGACTATAATAATGTTTGACAAAAAGCCCCATCTTCAAAGTCACTGACTTCAATTCATTAATTAGTTAGACACTGGCAGCTTACATACAGCAAACTTTGAGATTGGAAAATGGATGCAATTAAAAATTGTTTATTAAATCACTGTCAGAGGGATTCAAAATTGCCCCCTACATGACACGTTTAAAGAAAAAATAAAATAAAAATAATAATAATAATAAAATAATTTTGGAGGAAAGCTTGCACCTAGTTTTTTCTGTGCTGTAGCTAGGAGCAGATGTGTGTCTTGAATTAACCACAAACCCCAATTATTAAATTGAAATTAGCTCGGAGACCCCTTAAATGTGATTAGAAGTATTCTGATCAGCTAATGACAATACCAACCTGACCCGTTTCTTCAAATCGTTTTCTATCCGCACTGTCTATGACGTAAATCTAAACAAACACAAACATAATTATTCTTTAACAACTTTAGAGAGAACTTTTGAAAAATATTTTTGTTGTGCTCATATAGTCATCTTTGTATTATTATTTTTGCAATTTAATTCACCTGTGGTCTAATGGCATATTTTCTGGAGATGTTTTTATCTAGCCGTAATTGTTTTAACCAGGTCACCCATAACACGCAAAAATCAGCTAGGCAGCGGGCACATACTTCAACTGTTAATTCAATAGTATTGGGCTTTGTCTGTGTACTCAGTGTGTACATAACCAGGCAAATGGGGCTCGGACCTCAATAAAAAAGGGTTAAAACATCTAGATGAGAAAATAAAAGAGGGGATAAGAATGGAGCTGTCCATAGATACATTTACCCTTGAAGGCCCTTATGTTAAAATAAGCATAGTATCCAAATACATAAATAGATCAACGTTAAATCAACTGGGCATATAATGCTGGTTATTGCTGCCCAGCTTGCTTATGTAAAACAGGGACATAATAAGCAGTTTTTTCTTATATGTGCACAATTGTTCTAGAGCAGGATTTTCAGCCTACTTTACCAATATTGCTCTGATGTGACATTTTCTATTGCAATGCTATACCCCATGCCACAATGGAGACCACTTTAGGAACCAAACTAGACTAAAGAACATATATTCTATTAACAAGCCAGGATACTTACAAGTACATCCGTATTCTCAAAATAGTTTCTCCAGTACGGCCTGATTTTCCTCTGTCCACCTATATCCCATACATTGAGTTTAAAACCCTGAGACTGTACACTCTTTATATTAAATCCCTGAAAAACAATTTAATAAAAAAAAGAAACAGATCAATATTCCGAGAGGTTGTTATTCTTATTTCTAGATGAAACATTTTCATACTTGGTTTACAGACAAGGGGTTATTATATTTTATTTATAGGGCACCCTGCTGTCCTTAAGGGGCACATCCACTAGCAGACGGTCAAACGACTGCTCGATTAAGACATTGTAATCGTGCAGTCGATGCTGTGCCTGCACTGAACAATCAGTCGTTCAGTGCAGGCTCCCTCCCTCATCCCCGAATATGGCCAGTCTGTCATTATCGGCAGATTGACCAGCATGTTTGGGCGATGATAGATGTCAAAAACGACCAGCGGGAGTGTGCATCGCTGGACGTTTCTTTACATTTTCATGGCCGATTTGTGAACGATTAAACGATATCGTTCAATCGCTCATTTTAATCGGGTAGTGGATACCCGCCTTTAGCTCCGTACAGTGATAAGCAACACAGTATACATAAATACTTATATACACAAGGATACAACAAAAGCAGGGTGAAGGAATGTGTATAGGGAATGGTAAGGCAAATTGCTAGGACTTGTAGAAGCAGTAATGATGTGTTTTCATCGGGGAAAGGGGAAGAGAGTAAATCGCAAAACAGCACTCAAAGGGCGGAATTCAATTGTCTCCAGCCCTCATCACGCCCGACGGAGCTATTCAATTGTTGCTCCTGTCAGGCGTGATCAGCTGCAGCGCTCCATTTCAGCTCGCAGCCCCAGGGGGGTGAGAGCTGAGGTGTGCGAAAAGTGACCTGTTTGGGCGCCCAAACATCACTTTTCGCGGTCGCGCCCAGCACTTTGGTTGGGGGTAGCTACTTTACGCGGCTAAACCCGACCACTTTTGGCACGTTCAGCGCGAAAAATGGCAGCAATTGAATAGTGGCCAGCGATCTCCTATCACTTTAGACGGGAGATCCGGACCGCGTAAACAACTGAATTCCGCCCAAAGAACTTGGCGCAACAGGCAGGATCAGTTGGAAATGTTGAGGGAGTGGTACGATTTAGAATTTTCTATGCGAGGTTGAGGAGCTGTATTCTGTAGTGGATGAGGAGCCAGTGAAGCAGTTTGCAGAAGGAAAAGCAGACGCAGAGTGTTCCGTGAGGTAAAGGAGGGGGCGGCAGTGTTAAGGTGGGGAGAGATGGGTGAGAAAAAGGCCCAAAAGGAGGAGGTTGCAGTAGTCCAGGCAGAAAATAAAGGCATGAATGAAAGTTTTGGTGGCCTAAGATCTGATACTACAGATATGTGGTAGGTGGAAGCAGCAGGATTGTAAGATACACTGAATCTTGATAGTAAAGGGGGAAAGTGTAGAGGATGATACAAAATGCAGTGGACTTGACGGACAGATGAGAAGGTGATGCTGTCAACAGGTGAAGTGAGGGGACCATGGATGGAGGAAATATAATGAGTTTGGTATTAACCATATTGAACTTGAAAAAGCGCTGGAATATCCAGGAGGAGATGGCAGAGTAAATTTAGAGACACAAAAGTGGACAGAGGGAGAGAGAGGTCAGGGACGGAGAGGTAAATTTGGAGGTCATCAGCATATGTGGTATTGGTTCCAAAGGAGTTGATGAAATTTCCAAGCAAGGATGTGTAAGGGAAGAGAATATGTGTTGGCAAAATTAGACCCTTGGAGGACACCAACAGGGAGGGGGGGAGGGTAAGTAAAGTCAGTGAAGGAACAGTTAGATAGGTAGGAGCTAAGCCAAGAAAGAACAGAGTCACTGAGACCGAAGGAGTGGAGAGTTTGGAGGAGATGCTGAGCCACCGAACAAAGGATGCAGATAGGGCCAAGAGAATAGGTAGAGAGAAATGACCATTGGATTTGGCAATGGGAAGATCATTAGAGGCCTTGTTAAGGACAGTTTCTGTTGAGCAGAAAGAGAGCAAGAATGAAGTTGGAGAAGAGGAAAGTGGCGATAGACAAGCCATTCTAGGATCATGGAAAGTGAAGGAGAGCGATAGGGCAGTAAAGAGAGTCTGTCAAGTGAGGGTTGTTTGATAATGGGTGAAACGAGGGCATGCATGAAGCTAGGAGAGGACGGTACTGGAAGAGAGGGTTGCTATCCATTTCCACAAAAGCATATGAGCTTGGCAGGCTAATTGGAGGAGCAGGACTGTGGCAAATATCCCTTGCTTCATTTTGACAGCTGTATGTGAGCCCCGTGAAGAGAAGCAGAGCTGGTAAACATAACAGAGCAGGACAGTCAGAATTTTATCCAATAGAACTCAGAGGGGCTGATACGGAGTTAGTAGCAAAGCAAAAAAAAGGAATAACTTTGCAGCTTGGCAAAACCATGTTGCATTACAGATGGGGCAGATTGTGTCCTTGTGTCTTTTGCCACAGCATTATCTGCAAATGTGCAAGGACTGAGGAGTCTACTCGCAGGCAATATTGATGTACCATCGGTTGCACCAATGAACCTTGCACCAGCTCTACGGCAGGTGCAGTTCCTGCGTCTGACTATGGCCTCCTATGTGAGCGGCTGTGCGTCTCTACGTAACCGCTTTCAGCTACATGCCGCGACACTCCCATAAGACGCATCATCTGTGTGTGTCTATTCAGCTACTCCTGCCAGCTACCAGTCACAGTAATCGCGCTAAGCAAGAAAAATTGTGGGTCCCAGGGACCCTTCCCTTTGAAACATTGGGGTCCTACTCCACAGTTTCTGGGTTCCGTCACATTTTATGGCGGGTGAGGGCAGGCAGCAGTTGGGTTAGAGCTAGGAGTATAGACAGGGAGAAGTTGGGGTAGAACTGGAGGTAGAGGGGAGTAAGGGCAGGGGTAGGTGCAGACAGCAGTTATGACAGTGCTGGGGGGGCAAGGATGGGGCTAGGGACAGGCAGTGCTAGGGAGGGAGCAATGATAGAAAGCAGCTGGCTGTGTACTGGGGGGCAAGAAGGGGGCTAGGGCCAGGCAGTGCTAGGGGTAGGGAGGGAGCAAGGGGAGAAAGCAGTCAGAAAGTAAAGGGGAATTTGTGAGAGAGAGGAGTACTGTGTGACTGAAGCTGAAAGAGGAGTGCTGTGCAGACCGGCGTACTGAGCTTCCTACCATAGGTCTGTTCAACAATCTTGTAAGCGTGTGGAATGGCGTGGTGCAGCTGTTGTGGGCCCAGGGGTGTGTTACCGGGACTTCCTCTGGTCGCCGTGCTGTGCTCTGCTCCCGGCTCTCACCTGCTCTGAGTCCGCTGCTGTGGGCCCGGGAGTGTGCGACCCGGACTTGCTGTGGTCACCATGCTGTGCTATGTGTTTTGCTCCCGGCTCTGACCTGCTCTGAGTTCAGCCTGGGAGCAGGGGCAGGGTTGCAGGGCTACAGACGCTGCCTTGCTGCTGCTGTTCCTGTGCAGTGGGCGGGGCTTGGCATTCCATGCATTCCACAGATGTTGCTGCTGCTCCCGGGGAGTGGAAGGGGCCGGGACGGGATGGTGAGGCGGCTGATGTCCGTGGTTAGCGATTGGGTGAGGGCTGGAGGTGAGGGAACTAGTTGAGGAGACGCCTGCTATTGGTTGAGGAGATGCCGCCGATAGCAATTGGCTGCTACGGCGCTGCACATAGCGGGTCCCGCGGGACCCACTTAGTTTTTAAAGTCGGGTGCCCAAGTACCTGTAGCGCGTAAAAACGCGCTATAGCGAGTCTTTTGCGAACCCTGCAGTCATCGTCCAGAAACACACTTTACATTTCTATTACCATGTGTCCAAATTTGTGCTGCGACTAGAGATGTGTCCTCATACATCTATCCTCAATACGCCACGCAGTGAGACTTGCCTGGCGCGAGTGAGCCGCCAGATCCATGACTAGGACGTACCAGAGGACTGTGCTGATTAATGTGATATGTGACACTTGTATATCTGTGTGCACCAGAGTCTGTATATGAAGCACAACAGAACATGGAATGATAACAGCTGCGGCCGCTGTACCTTAGCACTTCATATACAGATTCAGGAACTCAGGTGCAGACAGATACACAAGTGTCACACATCAAATTAATCAGCACACAGTCACCTGGTGTGTCCTAGCTGCATCGCATTGCGCCTTAGACACATTATCCGCAAAAATGACGCCCATCGTCTCGCGGCACCTGGCACGCAGAGAGGGACTTTTTAGCGCGACTGCAGCAAAGATGTGTAAGGACACATCTGTATGTACAAACAAAATCGTGACACATACGCAGACTGAAAACACTGCGTCACACATTGCTGCAGCGTGACACTTAGAATCAGGCCCGGATTCTCTCTGCAGTACAACATGATTTCATCAAGGTGCAAATTTGCTACTTTTTTGAATCACCACCAATATACTCAACAGGGCAAGCCCTTACCTGGATACATGTGGCTTCCCTTCCTGCAATATTTTAGAGAGTCTATCATACATGAGTCACTAATAAATGTAGGTATGCATAACCATATTTTAGGTGTTATCACTAGCTTAACATGGTTTTTGGCACTATGCACTTTACACTAGAACAATGATTAGATCAGTCAATATTTTATCAGAAATACATATAATAGTGCACAATGACGGTCGTCAAATAGTTCATCAACCAGTTAAAAAGAACCAATAAACACATAGTGCCCCAAGTATACCACACTGTGCCCCCACAAATATTATGCCACAATTCGACCCTGTATGCCACAGAATGCCCTCGGTTTAAACCCCCCCCCCCCCAAAAAAAAGTGCGTGTGCTATATAATATAACCGCTACACATATACACACACATACATGGCAGGGTCATACATACATAAAAAAATACATACAGGCGGGGCCACATACATACACTGGCATACATACACATGCAGGCAGGGTCACATTCATTCATACATACATACATACATACATGTAGGCTGGGTCACACATTCATACATACATGGACACACATACAGGCAGGGTCACATACATACATATGCAGGCAGGGTCACACACACACACACACACACACACACACACACACACGGTCTCATATATACATACATATACACACACATACAGGCAGGTTCATACATACATACATACTGGAAGGTTCACACACATACACATACATACAGGCAGGCAGGGTCACACATACAGTACATACAGGCAGGCAGGGTCACACAAACATACATACATACAGGCAGGGTCACACATACACACATACAGTACATACTGGCAGGAAGGGTCTGTCATACATACATACATACAAGCAGGAAGGGTCACACATACAGGCAAGAAGGGTCACACATACAGTACATACAGTCAAGAAGGGTCACACATACATACAGGCAGGAAGGGTCACACATACACGTACATACAGGGAGGAAGGGTCACACATACACACGTACATACAGGCAGGAAGAGTCACACATACACACGTACATACAGGCAAGAAGGTTCACACATACAGTACATACAGGCAGGAAGGGTCACACATACACGTACATAGAGGCAGGAAGGGTCACACATACACACGTACATAGAGGCAGGAAGGGTCACACATACACACGTACATAGAGGCAGGAAGGGTCACACATACACACGTACATAGAGGCAGGAAGGGTCACACATACACACGTACATACAGGCAGGAAGGGTCTGTCACACATACAGTACATACAGTCAAGAAGGGTCACACATACACACAGGCAGGAAGGGTCACACACACACACACGTACACACAGGCAGGAAGGGTCACACATACACACGTACACACAGGCAGGAAGGGTCACACGTACACACAGGCAGGAAGGGTCACACGTACACACAGGCAGGAAGGGTCACACGTACACACAGGCAGGAAGGGTCACACGTACACACAGGCAGGAAGGGTCACACGTACACACAGGCAGGAAGGGTCACACGTACACACATACAGTACATACTGGCAGGAAGGGTCTGTCATACATACATACATACAAGCAGGAAGGGTCACACATACAGGCAAGAAGGGTCACACATACAGTACATACAGTCAAGAAGGGTCACACATACATACAGGGAGGAAGGGTCACACATACACACGTACACACAGGCAGGAAGGGTCACACATACACACGTACACACAGGCAGGAAGGGTCACACATACACACGTACACACAGGCAGGAAGGGTCACACATACACACGTACACACAGGCAGGAAGGGTCACACATACACACGTACACACAGGCAGGAAGGGTCACACATACACACGTACACACAGGCAGGAAGGGTCACACATACACACGCACACACAGGCAGGAAGGGTCACACGCACACACAGGCAGGAAGGGTCACACGCACACACAGGCAGGAAGGGTCACACGCACACACAGGCAGGAAGGGTCACACGCACACACAGGCAGGAAGGGTCACACGCACACACAGGCAGGAAGGGTCACACGCACACACAGGCAGGAAGGGTCACACGCACACACAGGCAGGAAGGGTCACACGCACACACAGGCAGGAAGGGTCACACGCACACACAGGCAGGAAGGGTCACACGTACACACAGGCAGGAAGGGTCACACGTACACACAGGCAGGAAGGGTCACACGTACACACAGGCAGGAAGGGTCACACGTACACACAGGCAGGAAGGGTCACACGTACACACAGGCAGGAAGGGTCACACGTACACACAGGCAGGAAGGGTCACACGTACACACAGGCAGGAAGGGTCACACGTACACACAGGCAGGAAGGGTCACACGTACACACAGGCAGGAAGGGTCACACGTACACACAGGCAGGAAGGGTCACACATACACACAGGCAGGAAGGGTCACACATACACACAGGCAGGAAGGGTCACACATACACACAGGCAGGAAGGGTCACACATACACACAGGCAGGAAGGGTCACACATACACACAGGCAGGAAGGGTCACACATACACACAGGCAGGAAGGGTCACACATACACACAGGCAGGAAGGGTCACACATACACACAGGCAGGAAGGGTCACACATACACACAGGCAGGAAGGGTCACACATACACACAGGCAGGAAGGGTCACACATACACACAGGCAGGAAGGGTCACACATACACACAGGCAGGAAGGGTCACACATACACACAGGCAGGAAGGGTCACACATACACACAGGCAGGAAGGGTCACACATACACACAGGCAGGAAGGGTCACACATACACACAGGCAGGAAGGGTCACACATACACACAGGCAGGAAGGGTCACACATACACACAGGCAGGAAGGGTCACACATACACACAGGCAGGAAGGGTCACACATACACACAGGCAGGAAGGGTCACACATACACACAGGCAGGAAGGGTCACACATACACACAGGCAGGAAGGGTCACACATACACACAGGCAGGAAGGGTCACACATACACACAGGCAGGAAGGGTCACACATACACACAGGCAGGAAGGGTCACACATACACACAGGCAGGAAGGGTCACACATACACACAGGCAGGAAGGGTCACACATACACACAGGCAGGAAGGGTCACACATACACACAGGCAGGAAGGGTCACACATACACACAGGCAGGAAGGGTCACACATACACACAGGCAGGAAGGGTCACACATACACACAGGCAGGAAGGGTCACACATACACACAGGCAGGAAGGGTCACACATACACACAGGCAGGAAGGGTCACACATACACACAGGCAGGAAGGGTCACACATACACACAGGCAGGAAGGGTCACACATACACACAGGCAGGAAGGGTCACACATACACACAGGCAGGAAGGGTCACACATACACACGTACACACAGGCAGGAAGGGTCACACATACAGTACACACAGGCAAGAAGGGTCACACATACAGTACACACAGGCAAGAAGGGTCACACATACAGTACACACAGGCAAGAAGGGTCACACATACAGTACACACAGGCAAGAAGGGTCACACATACAGTACACACAGGCAAGAAGGGTCACACATACACTACATACAGGCAGGGAGGGTGATATACATAACTACTGGGGTATAACATCTCTTACCTTAATGTGGACCCTGCAGCTTCTTCCTCGACATGCTGCTGTAGCCCCGCCCCCTGCTGGGGTCAGATGAACATGTGCTGAGCTCCACCAATCAGGGCGCAGCACAAGCTCCTCTAGTGACCAGGAGTTTCTCACTAGAGCAGCAGGAAGGCAGGACAGGAGCTGCTGTTGCGAACCCGGGACAGGCCGTCAGCTAATTGACAGCTGCTAAGGCGCCTGGAACTCGTGCTGCAGTGGAACCGCCCTCCCTACGCCCCTGCCCCCCATATGCCAGATAGTCCCTCCAGTATAAACATTGTTTGCCTAGGTTTTCAAAACTTTGCTGTTCAAATCTAGGCAGCATGCATGGGGCTGATTATTTTTTTTTTTAAACTACGTTATTACATCTGTAAGACACTTGTATGCGCCTTGCCTGTGGCAGTAGGCTGGTCTTTGGATGTATCAACAACAATCTAGAAGTAGACGCAAGTGATGTAAACTGTAAACATTGGTATAAAAATTAGAATGACCAAGATAACAACTCTTGTTTGTTATAAAGAAATAACATGCCACATATTATTTTATAAGCCCATGCATAAAAGTATGTGGCCTAACACCTTATTCATGTAAGTGGGATGTGATTTTTTTTTTTATCAAATAGCATTTATCATCATCATTTATTTATTTATGACAGTGCTATCATTTTATGCACTGCAGTACAAAGACTAGTTGTCATTCATATCAGTCACTGTCCCATTTGGAGGTTACAGTCTAAGGGCCATATCCAATTAGTCCCGAACACTGTTCGGGCGCTAATTGATTCCTGCGATCGGCGAAAAACTGGCATTTTTCTCGGATAATCCCCGATTTTCGCAGATATTTTTTTCCTCCCTATCCTATTAATTCGAGCAAATTAATATGGTAGTTTGCCCGTTAACACAAAGGAGCCGCGATGAGCTCGCGGCTCTATGTGTTCTCGCCCTTTTTTGGGCAAAAAAAAACGCACTTATCGTGGTTTATTTTTCGGGACACATTAGGTCCCGAAAAAAAAAACCCTGATAAGTGCCACAGTCAGGCCGATGACTAGGCTAATTGGATAACCCCGAGCCATTTACCACGGCTAATTGGATATGGCCCTAAATTCTCAAAAACAGTTTCATTTTTGGGGTGTGGGAGGAATCCCATGCAAACAAGGGAAGGACACACAAACTACACACAGATGAGGCCCTGATCATGGACTGAACACATGACAGCTCTGAGAATAAATAACCACCAAAATAGTGTCTGCCACTGACCTGTGTTGGGGTGATGTGACTGATGTCCTCTGAGGCCAACTGTTTTAGTAATGTGGTTTTTCCTGCATTATCGAGACCCAGGAGCAGGATTCGTACCTCCTGGTCTGGAGCACTCTTCAATTTACGCAAGATAGAAAGCAGACCCTAGATGGCAAAAAACAAGACTGTATTCATTAGACTTGCATTTCATGAGGCTAGAGCACGCTTACCCATAATCATACAATGGATTCCTGACATGCCTAGACCACAGGTTCTCAAACTCGGTCCTCAGGACCCCAAACAGTGCATGTTTTGCAGGTCTACTCACATAATTTGCTAGTGATATAATTAGCTGCACCTGTAGATCTTTTTAAAGTGTCAGTGAGTAATGAACACACCTGTGCACCTGCTGGGTGACCTGCAAAAAGTGATCTGTGTGGGGTCCTGAGGACCGAGTTTGAGAACCACTGGTCTATATGATGCTACATCAACTCAAAAAAGCAATACTGAAAGGTAATACAGGTATATGGAAAATGTGAGCGTTTTAACTTTTTCACTACAGACAGCGAATTGAACTCCTCCTTTACATACAGTATACATCAAAACTGCAGAGGATGAGTCCCGCTATGATAAAGCAGGGAAAATAATTAAAATAAAAGGGAGAGTACAATATTTACATTGTCACAACGATATAACAGAGTGCGACGACACTACAAAAATAAAGACTTTCTAAAATGCAGGGGCTGGGACTGAAATACATTATTTCCCCCTCCCTGGACATACAGTCTTGGGTAAGGACCCTCATTTGAAAAGGGGGAGATAATTACACCCAAATTATATCATCCAGAAACGGGAGGAGGTAATCTTGTGCCCAGCTACCCTCATATGATACGTTAGGTTTTCAATATTCTAATATGTTTTGACTTGTAGAGCTACCATTTTATTCCAACACCTTGCATGCTGGTTAGTTTAAGAAGTGCAGATTATGGGCCTGATTCAGACCCACTCGCGAGCGGCTGTCCGCTCGCAAGTGGGTCGATGTTATGCACTGAGCATACGCACGACGGAGGGAGCTCCGTCGTGCGCATGCGCCAGACGCGACGAGCGAAGGAAAGTCCTTCGCTCGTTGTGTCCGATCAAAGGGGGCGTGCTGTCAATGTTGATTGACAGCACGCCCCCTTTGGTGGGCGTGCCGGGGGCGTGCCTCCCTGACGGGGGCGTTCCCACAGGAACGCCTCCCGTCAGAAGCCGGCCCACTGACATCACTAGTGATGTCAGTGGGAGTGATTTTGGCTCTGATAGAGCCAAAATCACTCCGGAGCTTGCGGTTGAAAACCTCAACCGCAGGCTCCGGCTCGCAATTTCGATGGTCGCGATGGTCTCGACCATCGCGGCCATCAAAAAGCACGCTCGTATAGCCTGTGGGTGGTGACCCACAGCTATACGAGCGTCCAGGAGGACGCTCCATGAAAATGGAGCCCGGCCCTCATTCAGAGCGTGCGCTCTGCTCAGAGCGTACGGCTCTGAATGAGGGCCTATATTATGATGCTTTTAGCTCACTAGATTACAATTTAAAAAAAAAGTAACAAAAACCAGACCAAGATAAAAAAACAAAATAAAAAAAACAACACTTTTTTGGCCACTTTGGACCTACTGCGTCTCATTGTTAAGAAGCTGAGAAACGCTGCACATTCCCTGGAGCAGCAGAGCTGACCAAGCTGGAACATACAATTGTTGTCTTTTCTATCAGATCTTGAAATCCACCTCACGTGACCAGCTAAGGTATTAAGTACTTTGAGACGGTTTAACAGATAGATCAGCTGTGCACTCTCTGTTTGCTACGGACATATGCTGTAGCATTTATTGCCATACTGGTAACCATTTTCATGTTATAATGGAGAAGATATGTATATGGATAATCTATAACACTGCTTAGCCGAAGAAAGGAAAATTATATGAAATTCTGCAATTTTAGTGTTTAGCATTAGTGTATATGTCCTTCATATGCAAACCCAAAGCGGGTATATAGTCAGATTGTCCATGCTGATAATGGCGACATTCATGATGTCAATGCAGACACCTGGAAATGTTGACATGGACAGAATGTCGACATATTAAAAGTCGATATTAGGCTTAGGCTTAGATATAGACTTACCTTGAAACCACATGGCCCATGTTGACATTTCATCGGTGTCAACATACTGAATGTTAACATGGTCAAAGTCGCCCAAAGCTGGTTGTGCTGGGCATACATTATACAATTATCTGGCCGAACTGCCAGATAATTGTACAGTGCATCTCCACTACCAACCACAAATTATTGGTCTGTTGGACATGCCGAATCGTCCAGCATATTGTACTACAGATCTGATCAATTGTGAGTTGCAAGTCAGGCAGTGTATATGCTGCTCCTAGCCGACCACCAACATTTGCTCTGCAGGGGAGGAACAGGGAAATGTCTCTTCCGCAGATGAGGAATGCAGATATCGAGACCAATACACTGTGAAATACCTCCCAGTGTATTGCACCGAAACTGTATCTGCTGGGTATCAGGCTGCAAGATAAAATGTATGTCGGTTTGACAGACATTTCATCTGACAGTGTATGCCCAGCATTACTTATAAACATAGCTCAAAGGTGAAAATCTGCAAGAGAACTAGAACAACCAATCAGCAATTAGCTTTTAATCTGTCTATAAATTTGCACTAAAACTAAAGCAACCAATCCGCTATTTGCTTTCATTGTCTAAAAACATGCGTTAGACCACAGGTTCTCAAACTCGGTCCTCAGGACCCCACACAGCTCATGTCTTCCAGGTCACCTAGCAGGTCCACGGGTGTATTTGTTACTCACTCACACATTTTAAAAGATCCACAAGTGCATCTAATTATTTGACTTGTGATTATGTGAGAAGACCTGCAAAACATGCACTGTTTAGGGTCCTGAGGTTCGAGTTTGAGAACCTGTGATCTAGCGCATGTTAGACAATGAAAGCAAATAACAGATTGGTTGCTTTGGTTTTAGTACAGATTTATACCTCAGAACAAGGTTAGTAAACCACCCACAGAGTTTACTTTATATATGTTCTTTCCGTTGGTCTATGTAATTACATGTCCTATTAATTACCATATAAGGAGCAAAGATTTGTACTGCAGATTACAAAGCCAAACCCTATGCATTAGCTGCTGCACAACAGTTGCCTAAAACTAGGGTGCTGTAGGACAATGAGATTTTGCAAAACAGAAGTCATTATTTATAAAATAATGAATCATCTCTGGGATTAAAAAAAGCTAAATAACATGAACAATTATGGGACAATTTGAGAATTTGCAAAATACAAAAATATTAGTTATAACATACTGCAGAGGTTCTCAAACGCCATCCTCAAAGCACCCTAACAGTCAAGGTTTTAAGGATATCCATGCTTGGGCACAGGTGGTCTAATTAGTACTTCAGTCAATTTAATGTAACCATCTATGCTCAAGCATGGATATCCTTAAACCCTGGTCTGTTAGGGTTCCTTGTCGACAGAGGGCCTGATTCAGACTTGGGAATAGAGCGAGATAGCTCTCTCAACTGATCATCTTGGTGAAACCATGCTGCACTGCAGGTGGGGCAGATTTAAAATGTGCAGAGATTTAGATTTGGGAGGAGCGTTTCCAAATTGACATCTAAATTGTAGAGTAATAATAAAGCTGTGCAGTATTTGTGGGCTACATGCAAAAGCAGCCAGTGTTTACCCCACATGTAAAAAAAAATGTATGTATTTACACCCCTTGCATTGCAATATGGTTTGTTCAGGTTCACAGTTGAGAGAGATATCTCACTCTATTCCAAAGTTTGAATCAGGCCCAGAGTTTGGTAACCACTGACATAGTGAATAATCTTGAATTATGCTAGGGGATAATAGAAAAAAAAATATGAACTGTATTTTGTTGTGTTACACAAAAGTAATAGTGAAAAGAACCCCACACATTGATAAAATAGTCGTAAACAAAAACCAGCATTCATTTTAAAACAGTAACATCCAATTAGCAAAATTGTTTTGCACAACCAGTTAAGATTAATAAAAATATTTTTTTCCTGTTGGAGTGGGGAAAAATAATATCACAGAAAAATCTGCTTTTGAAGATAATGTCAGTAGTAAGTGAATTAGTAATTTACCATGAAAAAGCAGAGTTGTTACTGGGCACTGCCACAGCACAAGGCCTAGATACGCATGACGGCTCAGAAGAATAGAATGATACATATAAAACAATAATTCATTGCAATAAAACACATGTGGAGAGACCTGAATGATATAACACTGGTGGCAATAAGGTCATTAGGCTGTGACTGTAACACATAAGCCAAAGAGAAAAATAAAAATATATGAACATAGGTTAATAGTCAGATGCAGTGCCAGCCCTGAACTGTGTGGTGCCCAAGGCAAGACTTTAGCTGCCACCCCTAAAGTGCCACCACCAATGGTTGTGCTGCCTGCTGGGCACCCCCTATGGTGTCCTAGGGATTTGCCTATATGGCATATGCCCAGAGGACTCTATGACGACACTAGTGGCCCTGATATCTAGGTGGGTGAACTACAAATCCCAGCATGCCCCCAATGGCAGCGCATGCCGGTGCCCACCCCAGGACTGGCCCCTGGCTGGCAGGGAAGGGAGATCCCCAGCACGGCTGTATGTAATCCCCGGGACATCTCCTCACTGTGAGTCACCCAGGATGAGCACCCCCTTCCCTCCTCAGCATCATGGCGTCCCAGCAACGGAGGAGCTCGCTCATCCATCACAACAGTCCTCCCAGCCGAGCCGCTCCGTGCCCGCTTCCCACCCGCACGCCCAGCTCCGCCGTACGCTTAACGTTGCCGGCCTCCCCGCAGGATCAGAAGCGGACCGGCCGGACTCACCATCTTTTACGCGGCGGCGACTCTCTCCAGGTTACCAGGGGCAACTACGTCACCCAAGCCGCTGCTGCTGGTGACGCGGGACGTCCCGTGGGCGTGCCGCTAGGCGACGGAGGCCCGCTACTGACGCCCATTCCTCTCCATACTTGAAACTGGAACGGCGCTGCGCATGCGCACCACTTGTGGCATTCCATCTCGACAACCCCATAGGTGGGCGGAACCCTGCACTGCCGTTTAATTGGTTGCAACTGGCAGCTGCTGGCTTGTGATTGGTTATCGCGCTCCTAGCAGCTAGCGTGGACGGAAGCAGTGAGTGGATAAGCCGGGCTGCAGTTGCATGGTGGTGGGTTACATCAGGAGCTGGGCTGCAGGTATAGTATAATGAAATAGCATCTGTGAGGAAGGGGGTTAGGGTCTGCAGCATATCATATCACTAAGCCCAGAGGCAGGTCAGTCAGTGTATACCAACAGTGTCACTAGCTGTGGTGCATAGGCTGGCACATACCATGGGTACAGCAAGCAGATTGCACACGTCGCTACTTATTATTAGTTATTAAACTTCACATTCTATGAATTTTCTGCAGTTCCGTTTATCTTGGGTATTATGTTGCAGATCATTATGTTATTGATAAATATAGAATGTTGACTTCTAATAAAGCTCTGCGGAGTATGCTAGCGTATAAATAATTATTGATAATACTGCCAATTATATGATAAATGCCATTAATAGCCTTTTGTGGACACTTCTCAAAAAAACTTTTGTTGGCAGATAGTGTAAGATAGGGACTGACAGGAGCACTGCTTTTACATAGAGAGGGAAATGGGGTAGTATTTGGGTGTACAAGTCGAATATTCAAAAATAAAATATCACTTTTATTAGATATTCAATAAAATATAATAGTTGGTTCCCCTCCGGGAGATAAGAGAATAGCAAAGTATTAAAAAATAGATCAGAGAATATAGTTTAAAACATATGCCAGGGATAAGCTCACACATCTGAAATTACTTCTAAGTAAGGGTACTGTAATATATATACAGGGGTATTCAATATGGGAGCGAAAACACTGTTTTTGCTTTAATATCGCACTTATGACGTCATTATCACAGGTTTTAGTTTTACACTGTATTCAATTTCAAAGACTTTTCGCAGGTTCGAAAAGTCTTTGATAAAAAACGGGATAACTTTTCACCATTGAATAGGTGTCGAAAAAAGTGCAGAATTGGGGTGTAGGGGTGCAGACTTAAAAAAAATAGCCTGTACCCCTGGGAATGACATTTAAAAAAGAACTGTGTCAAAAAAAGTTTTAAAAAAAAAAATAGGGACACCCCAAAAAATGTATTTAAAAATTGGGGTGAAAAAAAAATGGGAAAAAATTGTATAACAATAGGGAAATAGGTTCAGGGCTATTCTGCAAGTATGCGGCAGGTGTTTTCTAGAATAGAATTATAGCGGCAGGTGCACAATTGCAGAATTTTTAAAAACTTACTTTAGGGCCTTAAAAATATGCTAGTACCCATTTTCATGTACCCCAAATTTGATGGGACCACTTAAAAAAACGAAAAAAATAACCTAAGTGCTCTTCTGCAACACTTCTTCAATGTCGGGAAAAAACACCTGCTGCGGCTATTTAAATCCCCGACTTTCATTTAAAGGCTAAAACGGGGGTACCCATAGTGATCCCCCATGTTTTTATAACTTTAGGGGGTCCTACAATTTTTTAAAGGAAAAATTCATAACTTTACGCAAATCCAACTTCGGAGGCTCCCGTTTTTGTTAATTTCATATTGAATACGGGGATAAGCGGGCGCGCGCCCGATACTTTAACGCAGGTAAAAGTTCCGATATGAAACGTAAACTTCGACAGCGAAGTTTACGTTTCATATTGAATACCACTCATAATGTACTAATTTACTTCTGTTACTTGTATTGAATATCTAATAAAAGTTATATTTTATTTTTATTTTTGAATATTCGACTTGTGCACCCAAATACTACCCCTTTTCCCTCTCTATGTAAAAGTCTATTGGTAGTAGGTAGCACACACCTTGCTGTTTAAATTACAGTTAATTAAGATTTTATTATATATCTTATATACAATTTCACAAGGTGTTTGTCGAATTAAACCTGTGCGGTAGTCCTCTCTTGTTAATCAGGAACACTGCTTTGTCATTTTATACTTATTTTATTGTTAATATATTACTAGTTATTTTGTAGAAAACCCACCATTCTCTGTATAGTGACATTTATTATTATTAACATCTACTTATATAGTGCCAGGCGTATTCTGTAGTGTTTTACAATTGGATTTAGTGACAATGTAAAAGTTATAAATGTTCATTTAGAAATGTCTGCAAGATTAGGATATAATTAAATAATGTATGAGCATTTTTGTGTCTACACACTAAATATACAAAGGTGCTTATTTATGGTTATTTTGTTATCTGCTCCTATGTGAACGATATGACTATATTTTAATTTAGGCATTTTATCGGGTACATAGGAGACAGACCTCACCCTATTGTACAATACAAATTGTGCCAGTTTTAAAGGCTCTCATACATGGAGCAACATAGCAGCTGATCCAAAGGATTGGAACGATATCACTGCTATATCGTTCCATGTGTGGGTATGATATCGGGCAGTGTGCGCTCCCGTGGGATCGTATATCGTTCCACCAGATCTTTCTGCATGTTCAGTTGATCTGGGGGAGCGATGTACAATCCCATGCAGCGCTATGCACCTGGGGGAGGGGGGTGCCGGCATATCGGGCGGCTGGCCACCTGATCGCTCCGTGTGTGGAGACCGCCCGATATGTTGGCCATCGCATCGCAAGGTGCTTATCGCACTGTGTATGGAGGCCTTTAGTCCTGCTACAGTCTCACCATAAACTCATTGCGGTTATCTCAAAATATTTAGCAGTGTTTTCAATTTTCTGAATGTCACCAGTGAGCACTTGGTGCTCTTGAGAAAAGATCAATAAAAAACAGCCGGTAACCCGATGCCCCTACGTAATAATTTTGGAGTATCTGGTGCAGGATGGTAAGTGGCATTGGGAGCTGAGAAATGAACCAGCTTTCCTGGCTCCTAGATCATTTCATCTCCTGTAAATCCTACAGATGGGAGGAAAAACTCCCTCCTATCTTAGTATAATTTTGTCTGGGTAATGATTGCACAGCATCTAGTCTGACGTGTATTATTTGCTAAACCACTGTAAAACATTTAACAAAACAGATTGCACTATCCGTTTGTTTAAAATTACCTTCGCTGATATAAGTAAACGCCGTAGGTACAAACCACATTAATATGAGCTGACTTAAAAAATATATAGATCTATATATCTATGGGTTCTATTTACTAAGCAGTGTTAGGAGACAGAGTGAAAAGTGATAAGGTGCCAGCCAATCAGCTCCCAACTGTCATTCTTTAAACACAGCCTGTGAGATGACAGTTGGGAGCTGATTGGCTGACACCTTATCAATTTCTTATCACTTTTCACTGTGTCTCCTAACACTGATTAGTAAATAGACCCCTATATCTCACGAGGTGTGGTTATTAAATAACAAGACTGATGCTATAATTTGTTTTAATTATATTAAGTACATTTTAACTCTGTTCCCCTTCTACAGTAAGTACTCCCCTTCTGCGTCGACACACCGCTTCCATTGGTCAGAGCCGTGCTGTAGCTCAGTATCTGTCAGCTGTCTCAACAGCTCGGTCGTTTTCTTCTTTACCTCAGTAACTGATGCAAAACTGGCAACACTTGAGTACAGATTTGACTTCAGGACATACTTGCCTACTTTTGAAAAAGCATTTCAGGGAGATTGTGAAAGCAGCACCTATGAGCATACGTGAAAGTGGACGTGTACTGCTACATCTGAGAGACGTGCCATAAAATTGACTTAAATCCAAAAATAAACGAGCCCAAAAACAGTTAGTAAGATCTATTTATTAATAAAAAACACACTGATACTTTTTTAGAAAAAGCATGTAGCCGTAGGGATCCTTGTGCCTTATAACCAATACAGGGAAATGATACTAATGATACCATTTGAATGCATATATCTCTGTTTTTTTTTAATATAACCACTTCATAATGGGTAAGGTGCAATTGGGGAGATTGCGGGACTCCTCAGGGAGTCATGGAGATTACTACTATTTCAGGGAGTCTCCCTGACAATGATGCAAGTATGCCTCAGGGAAAAGAAAAAAGTCACACAGTGCTAGGTCTGACCAGTATGGAGGGTGTTCTAGCACTGAAGTCTGTTTCGAGGCCAAAAACTGCATCACAGAGAGAGAGCTATGTGGACTAGTGCATTGTCCTGATGGAGGACAATTTTTCCACAATTCTGGCTTCTTCTGATTCTTTCCCGCAAAGTTGCTAGAACATTTTTGTAGTAATGTTGATTTATCATTCAGCTGCTCAGTCTACAGTGAGTTCGAACAGTTTTCTAAATTTTTTCCACATTTTCATTTGTTTTTGATGTGCAAGGCCATCCAGGAGGGATATGTTTGGTATCCCAGCGCTTAGAATACCAGAGGCGGCATCCCGAAGGTAAGTAGCGGGGTTGGGGGGAGGGTTAGAGTTGGGCACTAGGGGGAGGGTTAGACTTGGGGTGCAGGGAGGAGGAGGTTAGGTTTAGGCACAAGGGGGTGATAAGGTTCAGGCACCGGTAAGGGAGAGTTTGGGTAGGGAGAGGGGGAGTGTTAGGATACCGACTGACAGGTGTCGGTATCCTAACCCTGTCGGAATGTTGGCATCCCATACCATCCCTTCCGGGATGTTCATAATTTTTGACATCCTCAGGACTGTCACTAAATCTTTTGTGACACTCAAACACATGTGCACGTGACCTACAATCTGCCTCGGTTAGCATACGGAAAGATTCGGTGGGTGTTTTTTTCAGTTTGATCAAAAAGTTTAAGTTAGCAAGTTGCTCTATTTTTGAACTAAGCATTTTTACGACACATGGGAAAAAGCACAACCTCTTCTGACGCTGTGTGACAGCAAACTATCTGTGTGAGACGGGTGAAACTTGCAAAACCATTTTGGGATAGTTCAAAGTCCATGTTTCCCCTCTCCCTTTTAACTCGCGTACAGCGGGATGTACTAAAGCCTGAAATGTAGTCAGAACTCTGGAAACCCCTGTTTTTGGAGTTTTGTCCGCATTTCTATATGTCCCAAGCTCCGGAATGTGATACATTCTGGAACTTTGACCCGGTGGGTACCCAATAGAAACCTATGGCCGTCTATTCGTTTTTCCCCATGAGAGATCCAATCGGATGCCTCCCTGCACACAGCACGGCGTGCGTTCCATTATGTACTTGATAATTGGCAGAATGCTGGCATCGTGGATGTGATGCTTAGTACATTCCGCCCTCAGTATGGTTTATTTTTTTACAAGTGCAGTCTTGTCATTTAATAGCCACACCTCTATGTGTATGTGTGTGTGTGTGTGTGTGTGTGTGTATATATATATATATATATATATATATATATATATATTATAATAAAATAAATATTATACACAATTAGTCAGTGTGTGGTTGTCTGGGCTAGTATCTAAGTGCAATACAGTGTAGTAGCAATGCGGTGTAAATAAAAGTTATGTGTAACAGACTTCTATGTGGCTGGTACTCGCCATTGCGATGCAGCTGTTGTTGCGGCAGTTTGTACTCTGGGCCTGATTCAGAGATGGACATAGGGCCTGATTCAGACCCGCTCGCTGGATGCTTTTGCAAATTTGTCAAAGTGACGCCACGGGAAGCGAATGCTCGCCAAAGGCATAAGCACGCCCCCACCATGTCTTAGCGAGCGGCCACTTTATCTGAGCGTACGCCCAATCGCACAGGCAGAGCCACCCACCAGCACACGTCATCTCCAGGAAGTGTATTAAAATATTGGTACATCAAGCACCATTGGATGCTAACGCAGTGCTTGCGGTTGCTTTACCCTACCACAAGCATTGCGAGGAAATCAGTGTAAAAAAAAGGATGGTGACGTGTACTATGACG
Source organism: Taudactylus pleione (assembly GCA_031769625.1). Taxonomy (NCBI): domain Eukaryota; kingdom Metazoa; phylum Chordata; class Amphibia; order Anura; family Myobatrachidae; genus Taudactylus; species Taudactylus pleione. The sequence goes on from JAUIMM010000463.1 coordinate 1,875,583, forward strand.
CTGCCAGTTAATTATGCACGCCTCAAAAACGGCGTTGTAACACTCAGGGTCGCCTACGTTCACATCTCCAACCTCCCGTTATTAGTGTCCTGCCCCTGTTACCACCCACAAACGGCCTCTCCTGTCACTCATTACCCTGGGCTGCCTTTGCTGGGCGAGCGAGAGTGTTGCGATTGCAGTGTGTAGTTCGTGCCCTCGCAGAACGAAGTGTACACAGAACATCGGGCTGCTTGCGAACGCACAGCGCGAGTGAGTGGCTCTGAATCAGGCCCATAGTTCAATGTGAAAATATGCTAATGCTACAGGAGGCGTCTGCGGAGAAAAGAGGCCTCCTGACTGCATTAAAGATGTGAATCTGAAGACGCAGCATCAGATCACCATGGTCGCGATGGTTACAGCATCGGCTATTTGAGAAAGCCAAAGGCTGCTCAAATGGCATTGCAGAGGCAAGGAAGTCTGCGTCTTCCAGTGCAGGCCCTGGCCTCGACACTCCCAGAAAATGGGGACGACACCCCCCCCCCTCCCATTTCCAGGGCAGCAGCCTGGCACAACCCCCTTCCTGCTCCCCAAACAGGCTTAGAGACACTGTGAGCGAACTCGCAGATCGAGGCCTGCATATGCGCAGTACAGATCCTGCTCATGTGCAGTCCTCCCACCATCATAGATGTACACACGCCACCCGGTTTGCGTACATCTCTGAATGAGGCAATCTGTCGTAAGAAAGCATCTATTATTTCATTTAAAGCGCCATACCTAGACATTTACTGCACTGATAATTCAAAGTCTGTTCAATATCTTTTTGTCATTTCCTTAATTTGACCTTTTTGTGTTACCTGAGTCAGGAGTTGTTTGTCTTTAAATAGACTGATCCGTTTAGTGATCATAATGATATTTATATTCATATTCAAATAATATATTGGCTGTATTATTTATATATAAAATGTTATAATTCTATATGATAGAATGTTCTCTAGATTTTTAAATATATAGCAATGTTTCAACATGGTGTTATATCAGGGTGGGCAATTCTTTCAGCTGGGGGCCAGTAAACAAGTTTTTAGAAACCTGTAAAGGGCCGCACACAATACATTTTTATTTACAATACAATAAATATATTTAAGTGTCATTGTAGTTTCCACACACCGTTACATCAAACCCCTCACACATTTAGTGCAGGGAAGACTTGGCACTCTTGTGACTCTCTCTATCGATAACGCTTAACTCTTAGCATCACTGCTCTTAGCAAACGTCTTTTTCTATGCTTTCCCCTCCAATATACTTCTGAGCAGTGATCCTTCACAGCTCTCCCCCCCCCCCACAGACTATGCTCTTATATGGCTCTATGTACTAAGCCTTGGAGAGTGATAAAGTACTAACCAATCAGCTCCTAACTGTCATTTTTTAAACAAAGTGACAGCAAGGAGCTGATTGTTTGGTACTTTATCTCCGTTCACTTGAACACTCTCCAAGGTTTAGTACATAGACCCCTTACTCATTCCTGTCTAGTTGTGAGGCAGTGCTGTGGTCACAAATTAGTGCTGCTGTTTCATCAGTAAAATGGAGCTGCAATGTGAGTGCGGTAAGACTGATTCCAATTAGGCAAATAGCAAGGTGTTCGGAGGAAAAAAAACTTAAATGAAAGGTCCCACTGGTCAGATAGATGTGAGGGCTTCTAACGCGTTTCGTGGCCACAAGTCCGCTGGCTTTTTCCCCCCCACATCAGTCACTCTAAGGGGTTGGAACTCCCGGTGTTCCGCGGTGACACATACAGATATACGAGGATTCTGAACTTTTTTCTTTTCAAAGTAGCGTCCTTCACAGTCAATACATTTTATGCAGCGTTTCAACAACGATTCAGAGATGTGCAGTAGACTGTTCTGTGATATCACTGTTAGTGTTGCAGCTGTGGCATTTTTCACTTCAGCAGCTGTTAGAACTTCTTTCCGCACAGGTGTTTTTTTCAGGGTTGGGAATGCCCAGAAATCACAGGGCGCTAAGTCCGGGCTATATGGAGGGTGTTCCAGTGATGTTCCATTAATCTCAGTCAGTGCTGCCAATGTAACAGCAGCAACATGTGGTCGGGCATTGTCTTGGAGCAAAAACCACTGTTTCTTTAGCAAGTGTCTTTTCTTCCTCATGGCTCCACGCAAATGGGTTTTCAGGCCGTTTGCATAGTAGTCACCATTAATTGTCTGTACACAGGGAACCCAGTGCTGTAGCATCATACCGTGCGCATCCAAGAACAACAAAAGCATGACTTTACACACCAAAGGAATCGCACAGAATTTTTTGGGCGGCGGCGAATTTGCGTGTTTCCATACCCTGGACTGTTGTTTGGATTCCAGATCATAATGACATATCCACGATTCTGGTGAGCTACTCTCAGTTATACAATAATTAGACTGCAACCGAAGCGCCCATTACATTTTCCTTTCCTTTTTCAAACACAACCTGTTAACTGACTAGAGATGTGCGGGTTCGGATTTACTCAGTACTTATCGCCATTTTACCGCAAGTTCGGATTAGTTCGGATTTATTTTATTGGCTATCCAAAACACGTGATGGCCGATAAGCAATAAAATGCCGTTTTGAGATCCGAGTAAATCCGAACCCGCTCATCTCTAAAACTGACATGAGCTGATTGGTTGGTACTTTATCTCTCTCCACTTTATTATTCTCCAAAGATTAGTACATCTTCCCCACTCTCTGTACTCTGCCTGCCCAGGATTAGCTCCACCCCCAGAGATCGCTAAGAGCTCAGCTGTGTTTAGCTCCCGGCAGCAAGGACTGTAGCTCCTTCCACCTCTGCCAGCCGCAGCATCTAACGGACCAAGCCACATTGCTCTGCGGGCTGAACTTTGCCCACACCTTGGTTACATTCATAACTGGAACGTACATTAGGCAATCTAGCCTCCTACCTAGAGATCAGATTACCTAACACGTTTTTGTGGGTTGTGTTTTTTTTGTTTTGTTTTTTTAGAAATTTAAGGTAGGAAGGGGCCTAAATCAGTAAGTTGCCTAGCCCCCTGTGGGTCTTATCCGGGTCTGGGTATGTAATTTGAAGACATTATTGTGATTTCAGGGAGAAAGACGGGCCCTTAAATATGCGTCGCCGGAGGGGCTGGACAGCAGCTGTTCTAAAGAAGGGCGTCAATCTCCTAGCTCAAACAATGGGAAAGGAACAGCGCTAAATTGTATTAGATAAATATACATTAAAAATAAACGTTAATATATTGCACTAATTGACATGTTCTATACAATAAAACGTAAGCCTCATCAAGGTGACTCATAGACAGTGGACCCAGTATGAATAAGATGAAAATTGTGGGCCTGCCACATTCAGGGGTGATCAAATACGACGAAAGTCCATCCAAACAGTTAATAGATGAATGAAAATGTTACCAATTCCATTAAAATACCCAGCGATTTAATCACAAGCCTGTACCAGATTTTGTGATTATGTTCAGGGTCCGTTTTGCAAATAATTGCAAATGATGGTAAACGCAGAATCCTAGGGTTAGTCTTAACAGCAGAACAGAGAGTGCGCTGGTCTGGTGAGGAATATAACCAATGTCCACCCAGTTGGTTCACTGTCAAGCACCTAAACACCTGACCTGTTTGGTTGCGGTACTCTCACAGCTTCCTCAGAGGTGAATGAGTATGTGCATACCACTATCAATTTAAATACCCACTGATGATGATTAAGTGTCATGTTAACACTTGTGGTCATTACATAATTTAATCTGGTCTGCACGAATGTAAAACTTAATAAAAGAGGTAAACTTATAACTAACTATAGACTAAGCAATAGAAAAAAAAAATAATATTAAACTTGTAAACACTTCAAGTTTGTTTTTTGGTCCATGTGTGGTACAAAAGGCCAGTCATGTGATGTAAACAAAGCTCGTGTGTCTAATAAGCTCCAACCATAAATCCACTTCCTGGTTATTATAACAAAAGTAGGATAGGAAGCCAATCATGTGATCATCTCCGGCCAATCAGCACCTACTTTTCTTGAGATATTTACAGTTAAAGATACATTTGACATGAATTGGACATGGCACTTCTATAAACAAAATATAGCAGTAAATCGACTACCAACATTTAAAATAAAATTGTTACTCTGATCCCTAGGTCTTAACACCTTCATCCGTTAAAATATTATTTTTCCAGAAAATTGTTGCATAGTACCCTCAGTTCTGATGTAGTTATTGTGACTTCAGTTTTCAGTGTGACTTGCATAGGAGTTTTTGTATGGTGAGAAAGATCAAATGAAAGATGGGATAAAATCAATGGGATGTGGTCACTATCCAGGCATGCGGGATGCCAACGGTCTAAATTCCGGCTCCAGTATCCCAACAGCTGGCATCCCGAAGGTAAGTGTCAGGAGTTAGGGGAGGGTTAGGCACTAGGGGCATGGTTAGGGTTAGGCACTAAGGGGGGAGGTTTAGGGTGCAGGGAGGGGGAGGTTAGGTTTAGGCACTAGAAGGGAAGTTAGGTATAGGCATCAGGGAGGAAGGGTTAGTGGTAGTATACTTACCACTGTCAGGATTTTCAATGTCGGGATGCTGCTGACGATATTCTGACCAGCGGCATCCCGACTGCCAGGAACTCATACCCAACCCAAATCAATGTTTACCCTTTTGATTAAAAGTCTAAGGGGTCTATTTGCCAAGCAATGATAACCCCATTTTTACATCCTGTTAAAAGCCCTTCTTCCAGCTATTGATGAAAAATTTCACAGCAGAGAAGTCGTTGATTCTCATGTCAATTGGGTGTTATCCCAACTTTAAAATCTGCTTTAACCATCCTCCTACTGGCAGATAAACCCCAATGATTTCATAACCCTTCCCATAAATTCATATAGTTCTCTGTAAGGATATAATGCTGCCCATTGGAAGAGGAACCCTCTAATGATGACGGGTTGGGAATGGGATCCGGCGGTCGGAATGCAGCCGGTCAGAATACCGACAGTGGCATCCCGACAGTGAGAATCCAGACTCCTATAGGTAAGTAAGCTAACACTAACCCTCACCCCTAATCCCGCACGGCGGGATGCTGACTACATCCCATGATGACTTATCAGAACTTTTATTTAATAACTTTGTTAACAAAAAACAAAACAAAAAACATATATTGATCTTTTAACTGATTTTATGGAGGTGTTCAGCAAAATCTGGGAACTCTGGATTAACCTCAACAGTACATGTTCTCCCCATTTTTGCGTGGTGTTACCCTGGGTGCTGAAGTTTCTTCTCACATTCCAAACACATACTGCTGGGTTAATTGGCTTCTACAAAAAATGAACCCTAGCAGTTATGTGTGCCCATATGATAAGGAATATAGATTGTAAGCTCTACTGGGGCAGGGACTGTTTGAATGTCTGAAATATTCTCAGTAAAGAGCTGCGGGATATATGTGCGCTATATAAATAACTGTTTAATAATTACTCGCGCTCTATAATTTGTTTCAAATCTACTATGGTAATCCATAGATCAGTTTTGAAATGGGATCAAGCTTTGGAGGTATGGTAACCCAACTCTCCTGTTCCTGTTCTCCCTGATCTTTCCTGGTCCACCTAAAATAATGTTTCTCACACAAAATATTCTATACATCAGAATCGGCTGCTGGTTCACGTGCCACAATATGGTTTCCCCTCATCGCCCAGGCTGTCACTCTGCTGTGTGATGTGAACCAGCTGGTGGAACCAGGTCTCCTCAGGATAGGCCAGCCAGGGCTTGGTAGGGTCCCCTGCCATATGCACAGAGTGTAGTCAAATACTGTATATTTATTGTCACCAGCTTCCATTGAACAAACAAAATGTCTATGTTCTGATTTCATAATCCTCCAATCCTCCCTTGTCTCATTTCAATGAATCCAGGTTGACAAATATGAAGACTGAGATTTCCAATTTCAACATTGATGCTCCAAGATGGGATCAAAGTACATTTACGGGCAGGCTGAAGCACTTCTTCAATATTACAGATCCCAGGACTGCAGTTGTGTCAGAGGAAGAACTAGACAGAGCAAAAGTGCTTGTTGAGGCATGCAGGTAATTTCACAGTGATTTGATTTTTTGTTTCCCCATCTAGCTTTATGGAATGTTCATTTTTAAAATAATGTAGCTCAAATTAAAAAAAAATAAAAAATAAAAAAAAATATATATATATATATATATATATATTATCAATAACTGCAGCTAAATGTATTATATATTATTGAGGGTTTTTACAGTTTTGTCAGCTTGCCCAAGCATTCACATTGCAACTACATAGTTGCCAACATTTAAAAGTTTTTATAGGGGCACTTAACTACTGAGCCAGTATATCCAGGGAAACGCACAATACTCTGGGCAAACCTTAAAGCACAACAATCCCTCTTGTGTCATGTCTCAAGGGGGGCATCCACTACACGATTTTAGCAGGCGATTGAACGATAACGACGCAGTTATCGTTCAATCTTTTATAAATCGTGCAGTGTTTGGTCGTTAACGATCAACGATGCGCGCTCCCGCTGGCCGTTTGATGGTCTTGTCAGTCGACCGAACATGCAGGTCAGTGTCACTTGATCTATTAATGATCGTTTGCAAATCGTTCAGACTGAAAGATAAAATTTCAAGGGAAAATCGTTTAGAGATTGGACAGGGAGTAGATCGTCTAGTAGATGTGCCCCTTAATAATACTCCTCCTTTACAGTGCATGTTTATTGCTAAAGACTATTGAATAAGCATATGTGGTAACAAATGTATTTAACATGCAGGTAATAGTAATTATATTGCACAATTGGTAAATACTAAAAAAAATAGGCATTTTTCAGTGACAACATTTTTGAAACCTGGACATTAGGGACAGTTGTCAATTATGCAGATGTGTATCAACTGGAATACTAACATTATGGGAATCAATAGCCAGAAAGAGGATAAATGCACCTGGACCTGGGTCACATGGGGCAGAAAATGTTGAAGGGCCTATTATGGGAAGCATAGGAGGTGTGACCAGTGCTGTGTGGGTGTGACCAGTGCCATGTGGGCGTATACACCTTTACACTATCGGCCCATTGTCTCCATAAACATGTAAAAGTGTACATTTTCCGTAATTCAGTGAGGAAAATAGAAATACAATTTTAATACTTTTATGGCCGACCGTGTGACCAACCAGTGGCTGGTCATCATCATGCTGTCATAATAATGGACCTAGTTTTATGTGGAGGCCAGGAGCTGTAGTCCCATCCACCCCATTGTTAAGCTGGCCGTGTACACTCATTGAAAATTTCACTGCATTGCATCCGCACTGTACATCACAGCCGTGGTGCTTTTAAAGTGCACCTATCACCTACACTTAATAGAGGCAACCATTTATTGGGCTGGATCAATATTCATGAGCATGCAGCCACTTCACTTAGTAGTAAATCAGTGCATCATTTAGAATGTGTCTTATCATGCTGAAGAATTTCTAACAAGTTATGCCGCATACACACTAGGCGATAAGTTACATATCGTATGTTATCGTAAGTTGCGATATTGTAATCGTTCATCGCGTTCACTATTGTCCAGTGTGTATGCAAGACATCGTTAACTATGCTTGCTCCTGCAAATGGTTAACTATTTCTTTCATCGCCCGTACTTGCAGGGGCAACCTGATGATATCATCAGGTTCTGCAAGTACGGGGATGAGGGAGGGTGCAGGCACTGAACAATATTGTTCAGTGTGTATGCTCAATGTCGTTAACAACATTGAGCCCGGCAGTGCAGGGGAAACACTTAACGTTATCGCTCATGGAGCATTCGTTAAGTGTGTATGCGGCTTTACAGTTGCACTGAATTTCACCTGTTTCAAAGCCACAAACCTGTTCGCTGTACAATTGTCAGTAGATCCCAAATCATTTTGTGGTTTAAAATTTGGTGATTGTGCTGGAGTTTCACTGTATGTGTTATATTATATTTTAAACTACAATTTTTTTTTATATATAATATATATATAATTTCATATTGAGACTGTATGTATGCAAACCGACCTTGAACATGCTGGAAGTACAGATGTGTCCTCATACATCATTGCTGCAGTTGTGCACGGCAGCCAGGCGTCTTTCTTTGCCTCTTAGTCGCAAGTCGATGTGACTAAGACGCACCAGGAGACTGCACTGATCCATTTTATATGTGACATTTGTATATGTGTGTGCAACTGGGTCTGACTCTGTATATAAAGTGCTATAACGCAGCGTCCGTAGCTTTTTTTTTTTTTTTTTTTCCCCACGTTCCGTTGTGCTTCGTATACAGACTCAGGTGCACACAGATATACAAGTGACTTATAGCAAGTTAATCAGCACAGTCTGCTGGTGCGTCCTAGTACATCGCACTGCAACTAAGACGCATTTTTGGCAAAAAAAATAAAGACGCCAGGTGCTAGCAGAGCGGGTCGCTTACGCCAGGAATCCTGCACCACGTGGTGTATTGAGGCTAGATGTATGAGGACACATCTGTAATAATCCAAATTTAGGAAGGTCCACACGGTTTTTATTTAATTTAAAAAAAAAAAAAAAAAGTTTGAGAATAGATTTACCAGTATAACAGTTTCGGCATCTCTGCTGACTAGAAGACAAATAATAGTACTGAAGCTGTCACTGGTTCCTAGTTCCATTGGTAGACTACGTCCTCATGAATACGCACCCTACAAAATAGTAGCCTACCCTATACTTTGGTTTTGGTTGCATTTTAACCTGGCTGTGTCTTAGTGGATGCACAATAAATAGAACAAGTGCCATACATACATACATATTAAAAGTACTTCATAATGAGATGGAGCCTATAACTGACATCAACAGGAGCATACATTGTACAGGAGCATAAAGTGCTGGCTAGGGGACACGTAATTGTTTATTTAGATTGTGGGGTTTACCTATTGTTGATTGTCATGTGATTGATGTAACCAATCGTGTTCTTCAGTTTTAACCTTGTCAGAATTCTATACAACTTTCCAGTTATTAAAGCTGTTGTACATACGTGGCATTTATTATTCAGACCTACAGTTTTCTGGCTGGGTTTTTTTTTTTTTTATCTATAAGTTTGAGCAACATGCCCAAAATATACAATGTTTATTTAAACTGTACTTTCCTCATAGTGACTGTTGGAATAAACTCTGGGTGAAATTGGATGCATTGCCATTGATGACATAATGGGGTCAATTTCAATTAGATGTGTAAATCATGTATTTTAATACACACCCCTGTGGGTCTGCAAATGAAAACGGGTGAATTCAGGACAATTTAGGGTGCCATTGCCACAGCCCAATGCTGTTGCAAGTGTACATTTTTTTTGGGGGGGGGGGGGAGGGATTTCAGGTTTTCTTAATTCCCATCTGTACAAAACCCACAGTGAAAACAGAGGACTCCTTATTCTGATTGGACGAGACTGCAGTGTGCTCTTGCTTATGTTCCAAACAAGTGCTCTGTTTAAACAGGGATTGGCGAAGCCTTAACACCAGGGCTGTGGATGTAATGCACATTTCATATTATATGGTGCTAAAACAAAAATAAGTTATCAGTGTATAAAATGGCAGAGTGACTGGCCTGTAATGAGTTTGTGCTATTCTTCTTAAAGCTAATGGAGAGCATGTAGGATGCTGCCAGGCAGTGTAAGGGCGGCTGGCTATGATCACATATTCGGTGGTCTGCATAGATCAATATAACTCTCAGCATTTAATGTTTAGATTTTTGTGTGAAATCCATTAATAAAGCTCTGTCAAGAATACCCCTTTCAGACATACCGAGAATCCCGGGAATTTGGCCTGTCTCAGCCAAATTCCCGGGTTGCCGCGTATGTCTGAAAGGTACCTACCCGGGAACACGTTCCCAGGTAGCCGACCCTTCAATCGACCAGGGTTTTTCCCGGGACTTAAGTCCCGGGAAATTACCCTGCTTCTGTCTGAATGGTGCTACCCGGGAATTTACTACTCCCAGGCAGCACCAAGCAGCTTTTACATGGAGCTGGCAGCGCAGAGCGTCCTATAGGACGCTCAGCGCTACTGCTCACCACCCCCAGCGCCGGCCGGTTGTGTACAGAGAACCCCAGCCGGATGGTGGGGACACCCGCCGGCGGGTCTCTGCCTCAAGGGAAATGAAAGAAATTTAAAAAAAAAATAATAATAATAAAAAAAAAGAAGAAAAAAAAGCTGCATGATTGGCTGGCTTCCGGCAGCTGAATGATGACATCATCATCAGCCAGAGAGGGGATAGGCTATGTGGAGCAGACGGCAGAGAAGAGGCAGGTAAGCAGAAAAACCCTGCTCTTGTCTGAATGGTTCTACCCGGGAATTTCCCGGGTAGACACTGTAGTGTGAAAGGGGGGTCTCTACCAAATACCCGGGAAATTGCACAGGAGAAATTACCGGGTCTGAGCAGGAAATTTCCCGGGTTGTATGTCTGAAAGGGGTTTAAGAAAATATTTTTCGGCTAATTAAAATCCTGTAAACCATTTCCCTTTTTATGAAATAGTACGATATTAACGTCAAATGTTTAAGCATAATTCATTTGATGAAAATATAATAATTGTAAAACTTATTCTACCTGTTAACCGCAGTGGTAACCCCAGTGTGTGACTTGGATAAGAGGGTTGAATAGGAATAGGAGTTTTACTTGGCTGCACTTATCCACTGTCCAATGTATTAAAGAGTCTTCTTATTGCAGAAATCCCAGATTAGACTCTGTGTTCTGTGTTTAGAGCAGGTGGCGCTCCACCAGGCACCAGCATTGAGCAGCTGCACTATGCCAAGAAACTGTACGATTCCGCTTTCCACCCTGACACCGGGGACAAGATGAACCTGATCGGCAGAATGTCCTTTCAGGTCCCAGGAGGAATGGCAATTACTGGCTGCATGTTACAGTTTTACAGGTACGGTCCAATCACACTGTGGTTTTATTTCTTTCTTTCTGAATTGTACCCGAAACACACAGCTATTAAAGACGCTTATTGTTGTTGGTCTTTTGAGATGAGTGAGACCTTTGGTTAACACAAGGTTTTCAAATGGAGAATCCCTCTTCATAGTGCCATATAGCCCATCATTTCAGCTTGGTGCTTCAATCACTAAAAGTTCTGGCTTAATAAGAGCTATTTATATGGCACGTGTGCTGATTCTCGAGTGGGGGCCAGTTTCCGTACACGTGGGAGTGAGTTCTCCCAAACTGGGGGCACTGGCATGGAACCCCCCCAAAGCCCTACTAGCTTTGTTCTTTATTTCATCCAAACATGAATATTAAACTAGTGTAAGATACCATTTAAGGCTGTCTCTATAGACGTGAGGCTTCCAGAGACGGACACCACCCTTGGACAGCAGCAGCAGTAATATGCCGTAGTAACTGAAGACTTCTCTTTAATTTCCTCTCTCTCAGTGAGCTCTAGTTACAACGTTGCTCCTTCCGTCCCTTGGGTTGTTTACTTACAAGACCAATATCTGTAATATTCAGAAGAATTTCTCTGGTTTACGTTGTCCTGACATGTTAATTATTATGCTTATACTTTATTGCTGAGAAATTGTATATGTTCGCCAGTGCCAGCATAATATTTCTCCAAGAGTGTCTGGTATTGCCATTAAAAAGAAAAAATCTTTGGCCTCCTTGCTACATTTTTTTTCTTTTTCTCCTGAGCCTGTCCAGGACATTTCAGGAATGCACTGAGAATATTTTAGCAATGGTAAGGAAGCCCAGTCTTTTTGCTAAGGGTATAGGTGGAGTGTAATTTATGATTTATTAATGAATCTCCTGCCGAGTTAAATCGGAGTACTTGCTTGTTTTGGCAGTTGCATTAAAATATGACTAAAATTGAAAAATGCCGGTACATTAACTTTTGTTGGGGGATCTGCAGTGACTGCTCTGCAAAAGAGCCTCCAGTCATCTTGGAAGTACAATATATGTGAACGTTTTAACCAGCTGTAAGATCTAATTATTTTCAGTAAAGCAATATATCATATTTTGTGTTTCCGTGGTTTGCGTTCTTTATTTACAGCGCAGTACTTTGCATAGTTTGAATGTCGACATTTTAGACTGCCAACATGGGCATTGTCGACATGTCAAGTGTCAACATTGCTGGAATGTGTTGACAGTCGACATGTCGCCATAGCATATTCTGCTGATTGTAGCTCTAGCCGTAAAATGGACCGTCGACATTCTGAATGCTGACGTAATGACTGGATACCCCCTGTCGGAAGAAACTTGAGCAACTACAGGGAGATCTTGCAGATAGTGGCATGGTCAGGATGTAGTCCGTGGCAGCACATTGATTTAGGTTATTGATCTCATGTGAACCCTTAATGCATACACAGCTGTCTGTCTAGTCAGATGTCTGTGTATAGACCTTGTCTCACAGGTCTGTTAATTATTGCCCAGACCAAACCTCCTGCTCTTGTTAAACATGTGAATAGTTTTATATAAGTGAATGAGACCATTTTCCGTTAATACTATTTGTATCACTAAATGGACTGCATTATAGATTTAAAGAATGAAACACAGATGATTGTTCATTAAAACTTTTTAAACCCTTAAGTTGACCCTTATTTCATTTATACTGACATCTACATTTTACAAACCCCTGTCTCAGTTGGTACAGTCCTCCATTTATCCTCCTATTCCATATTTTAGAAGTAATTTATATAGGACTTTGTAGTATTTTAGCTTTTCCATCAATGCCATAATTTTTTTTTCTTTCTACATAAAAGTGAATTGGGGATCCCTTTGCTGGCGATGTATGCAATCAAGTATGACCAGCAATGCTAAAAGTGTATATGTGTTTGTATTGTGAAATGATGTTTTTATTTATCTTCATGGAGAAAAAGCACAAATGCTGTTTCTCTGTTTTGTGGAATCAATTGCTTTCATAATAACAACTATTATTTATTATTAATCATTATTATTATTATTGTTATTTTTTAATTATTTGCTGAAACTGTTGACAGGACCGTTCCCGCGGTAGTGTTTTGGCAGTGGGTTAATCAGTCATTTAATGCGCTTGTAAACTACACCAACCGTAACGCAGCCTCTCCCATCACACCTGGGTAAGTTCTCAGTCTTTTCTATCTCTTAGCTGTCTCAGATCGAGTTTATTTTGTGTGTGTACAGTAGTGTTCTGCCAACCCCCTACTTAATAGAAGTGCATTTCATAATGAGGAATATTTAGTTTTAAAAAAAAAGTTGAATGTTTAAAATCTGTATATATAATACTCTAAATCAGTGGTCGCCAACCTTAATTAAGGAAGGTGTGACCTACTTTAGTAAAATTAAATATCCTGAAGAGCTACTAAAATTGTAGAAAAAATATCTGGCTAATAACCGAACAATTGACAGTCATTTAATTAAATTTTTTTTAAAAATGTTGTAGTTTGTAAATAAAATTAAGCACAAATGCATTTCACTGTTAGTTACTGGCTCCAAGGAGTACGTAGAGGAGCAAAAGATATAGGCAGGGCTGCTGTGTGATTTTTCAGGCAGCGCTGGAGTAACTCACTCTGCCGTAGAGTAGACGCCATGGGTGGAATCACAGGGAAGCACGTTAGGTGATTGCTGTAGAGGCTGCGGAAATCACCTGATGTGCTTCCCTGTGGCTCCACCCATGGCGTTGACACCACAGGGGAGGACGCGCCAGAGGTCACATCCTCCTAGTTTACTCGGCAGTACTGTAGCTAGGTAAGCTACCAAAATTATGCCTGCGAGCTACAGGTTGGAGACTACTGCTCTAAATCGTACACCACAAAGTGACAAAACTGAAAGCCTATTTTTAGGGGTTTGACTGGGGTCCGAGTTCATGTTGTCATTGTTCTTGAAAACTGGGTGCACTCGGATAAAAGATGTATTGGCCAGGGTTAGATCTATAACCAGAGAGATTTTGGTGTGAGGCTCCTGTGAGATTGGTGTGTGGGAAGATTGTGAATTATATGGAAGGAAGTTCCTACATTAAACATATTTGTACTGATAGATTTTAGAAAGGGAAACAGTTGGTGTAAGAAACACTTGCTGGAGGGAGATGTCGTGTACCAGTGTATTGTGGCTGTAGATAATTAGGATGGGATGGGGGTTGGGAATGAGATCCCGGCGGTTGAGATGCCAGCAGTCAGAATACCGACAGTGGCATCCCTACAGTCAGAATCCAGACCTAATTAGGTAAATGTCTTAACCCCTAACCCTCCACCCTTGCAGCCTAACCCTAACCCTCCACCTAGTGCCTAAAACAAACCCTAACACTAATACTTACCTTCGGGATGCCTGCTGTCGGGGTTCAGTCGCCGGCATCCGGTGCCGGTATTCTGAGCGCCGGGATCCCAACAGCCAGGATGGTATCATCATAAAGTAATTGCCCATACTGTAGTTTAAAGAGTTATCCGATGCATTTTATCATCAAACAATTGTGCAAATACGAACAGACAAGAATCTATTTTAACACAGTTTAACCCAGCAATATTGCAGGATATTCGATCTACAGTAAGCAAAGAAAAATAAGTGACTTGGACACAATCCAAACATAAAAACATTAGCCATCAGTAGTTTTGTATTCCCTTCTATATTGAGAAAAAATAAAAACATTTTCTTTCTTTTCTTTATTTTTAACATTATTTTTTTTATAGGTTTTATATAGTGCTTACATATCACATAGCGCTTTGCGTAGTCATTTTTCCACACCTTTAACAAAGAACTCAGCATCGCTCACAAACCATTTCCAGCTCCTCTTGGAACTGAACTAGTTGCAAGACATCCTGGTGTACGGACGTGATCATCAGTACTTTAAGCTGTCCCATTATACCCTGCAGTCTTGTCAGCCTGTCACCACAAATCAAGCCTACGGGGTAAATTTAGTGAGAGTTTTTAGAAGTGAGTTTTAGAAGAGATGTTGCCCGTAGCAACCAATCAGATTCTAGCTATTACCTTCTAGTAGGTGCTAGTTAAATGTTAAGTAGAATCTGATTGGTTGTTATGGGCAACATCTCTTCTAAAACTCACTTCTAAAAACTCTCACTTTTTACCCCTACCATGCTATCTTTAGCTGACCCCACTCATCCTCATCTTCTGGAAGTGCATCACTATAGGGTTTATTTGCCTAATTGGTCGTTTTGTAACAGAATTTAAAGCAAATTTTTTTTGTAACAAAACACCCAGTGTAATGCCTTAAGAAAAAAAAAAAATTATACAAAAAGCTGCAGTTTAGTAAATAAATCTCCATGTCTTTTTGGTTCATCATCCTGGAAGAGTCCCAATAGCTATGGATATTACTCTACAAAATCTAAAGCTCACTACAAAACCCGATATACAAAAAGTATTGTCAGCCGGTCACCAACTTTTTATTCACCTGAAGGTCTGTCTGTCAGACTTGGTCATGGTCCAACTGATGAAACCCGATGCTTTATCATGTCTTGCCAACAGCCCTTACTTACCATTCTTCTCACTGGGAGCTTGGTTTAAATTTCTTCGGGAATAAATGATGTCACTATGTGTTATCAGGTCATTCATATTTTTGCAGCTCTTTCTTTAATACAGTGAATCCCTGATCATCAAATGGTCAGTGGCAAACATTTTCCATGCTGCCAAAACATAAATGCAACCAGTCTGCAAATATTCTAAAACTGGATCAATCATCACTTACTGCTGCTATCACTACCAACATTACTTTGTGACATTCTATTGGGCGACCCCTATATGTATCATGTATATAATATAAATATGTGTGAATACTATGAAAACTTTTTTTTTACATAATAAAATTCTTAAAATGAAATCTGCTGAAAATACTAAATCTGCTACATGAGGCCTGGGAGCCTATTTCATAGGCTCTACCGTTTTTCACCAGACTGATAGGAGACTTGTTGGTAAATATGGAGGGCCACATTATTAAGGCAAAAAAATTATTGCTAAACTAATTTCTCTAATTAACATTCACATTAATACTTTTACTATTACTACTAATACTATTAATACAACTTGACGTGGTATTGATTCCACAAGTGGACGGAAGACCTCTGGTGAGATGTTGACCCATGTCTTCTTAGGTGCAGGATCTTGGGTACTAATGGATCTCTCCACTATGTCCCATAAATGCTCGATTTGGGCTATGTCAGAGGAACATGGTGGCCACATCATTTGTTGGAACTCTCCAGAATGCTCCTCGAACCAATTTTGGATAACTTGGGACCAATGACGTGCATTATCTTGCTGGAATATTCCATTGTTGTGGGGGTACATGAAGGGCTGCAAATGGTCATCAAGCAATGCAACATAGTGTTTATCGGTCAATGACGTGTTCAGGTGGACCCAACCCATCCCACGTGAACACACCATTATAGAACCATCACCAGCCTGCACAGTGCTTTGTGGACAGCTTGGGTCCATGGCCTCATGGTCCTGCACCACACTCAAACTTTACCATCAGCCCAAAACAACTAGAACTGTGACTCATCGGACCATGCCACATGATGCCAGTACTCCAGAATCCAATTACCGATGTCATGAGCCCAGCTGAGGTGCTGTGTTCTGTATCGTATTATTAACGGGCATTAACCTGCTGGATGAGTGTAGAGTATCTCCTGCATTAATGTGGATGTGATTTGAGCCAGTGTCGCTTGTCTGTTACCACGGACAATTTTGGCCAGATGCCATTGATCACGATCATTAAGCACCTGTAGTCGGCCACTGCACTGTCCACGGTGGATGGTAAAGCCTACGATGAGGTATTCCTTGTACACACATGACACCATAGACCGAGGAATGCTGAATGTCTGCACAACTTCAGAAATGGAATGTCCCATCGGTCGGGCACCCACTATCATGCCCCATTTGAACTCCAATAATTCACGTTGCCTAGCTGGTGTTCAAACTGACTCACGAGATGTCCAATTACAACTGATGCAGCTATGGGCATTTCCAAATCACAGTATGGTGATGCCACCTACCATTACCTTTACTGCTATCCCATGACTTTTGGCACTTCAGTGTATGTCACAGATATGTACTATAATTTACCTCTCTAGCAAGATCCAGCGACATCCCCCTCATCTGCAGTGTCCTCTGCTCTGTTGATATCAACCTACCACTGCCAAGAACGGGCTGCTGAATAATGTGCTTGCGCAATGGCCATCTGCACATGGGCATTGCACTTTTTCATTGCAGGGATTAGGCAATGCCTGGAAGCTTTGATGAAGCGGGAAAGGCTTTTGCTGGGTTTCCCATTGCTGTTTATAGTGACTGTACCACTAACGCCATCAGTAGATAACATTAGCATTACAGTGACAAACAGTGGTAAGCTACCCTTACTGCTTTTTGTTAAATAGTGAACGGAGGATAAAGTACCTTTAGCGAGTGCTAAAGGGGTTATGTCTCGTTATTAAATGGAGCCCTGAATGTTAAAAACGGCAGTGTTATTTTGTTGACAGAATACGATGGCAGAGACCTAAAGAAAATTATAATTATTAGTGTTCATTCGTTGTCGGACTGGACCCTGACTTCTCGGCCCCGCAACAGGTGATCTGCTGTCTGAATAGCGTAGAACACTGCCCGCAATTCCAATGCAGTAATTGGTCCCTGGAAATGGCCTTCAGCAAAAGATCGTCCAGGCAAGGAATAAGAGTAATCCCTTGTTTCCGAAAGATACTCCTCTTCACAGCCGTGACCTTTGTGAATACCCTGGGGGCAGATGATAAGCCGAAGGCCAAACCACGAATCTCAGAAACACCTGGTGAGGCAGCCAAATAGGGATGTGAAGATAGGTGTCCTTGATATCGAGAGATACTATGAATTCGCCTTCCTCTAGGCCCGCAATCACCAATAGAAAATCTTGAACTTGAAAATCCTTAGGTAAGGATTGAGATCCTTCAAGTTCAGAATAGGTCTGACCGAACCGTCTGGCTTCGGAACCACGAAAAGACCGGAGTAAAAACCTTGTCCAGTCTGATGCCCGGGAACGTGGACCACCACTCTGGCGAATAGAAGCTTGTCTATAGCTTGCTGTAAAATGACACTCCTGTCGTTGGAAACTGACAAACCTGTGGTAAAAAACTGAGGTGGAGGTTGAAACTGAAAGTCAAGCTTGTAGCCCTGAGTGTTGAGATCCCGGACCCATGCGTCCGTACAAGATTCCATCCATACTTCTCTGAAGTCCCGAAGACGCGCCCCCACCCTGAGGTCCCCCAGGTGAGTGAGAAGCCCGTCATGCACTAGGCTTGGCAGTGGATTTATCCTCCAGATTGATGAGCTGTAGATGCGGCTCTGCCCTGACTTCTGGAACCACGGGAAGTAGATGGTCCTCCTCTGAAGCGACCACGCGAACGTCCCAGAGCACGAAAGGACCGAAACGAGATTTACCTCCAGTAGCTTGAGAAATCCATTTATCTAGTTCCTCTCCAAACAATACACTTCCCGTGAATGGAAGTGCTTCCACAGCTTTCTTAGATTCTGCATCCGCCTGCCATTGTTTAAGCACCAGCGCCCTACGTGCTGAAATCGCCAGAGCTGAAGTCCTAGATGCGATATTGCAAACGTCTTTGGACGCCTCACCCAGGTAAGTCGCAGCTTCACCTATATGCTCTGCTAACGGAATAAGCTGAGATCATTCTCCAATCTCCTGTCCGATGGGTCTTTCAAAGACCTGGCCCCAGGAACTGGTAGTGTTGTCGTCTTAGGCAGCTGCAATACCGATGGATCTACGGTAGGGGGAGTCTCACAAGATTTTCTGCCGGAAAAGGATAATAACCGCCTGGACATCTGACATTTTTTATCCGAATGTTCCCAAGTTGACATCAGAAGAGAATCCAAGTCTTCCGATCCTGGAAACGCAACAGCCTGTCTTTGTTTCTTTAGAAAGTAAGACTGTCATGCGGGAGTCAAATCCTCCTCCTGAAGCTGCAATACCGATCGGATTGCAGAAATTAAAACCTCTATCCATTCGGATACCGGCTCAAACTCGTCCTGGAGTTCTTTAGGCGAATCTGGAGTATATTCACCTTCTAAGTCTGGCCATATCCTCATCCTCCGATTGGAGGACTGAGGGTAACCGTCTCTTTTTTGAGACCTGAGGAGAGGATCCCGTAGTGGTACAGGTCCTAGCCATGGCTTTTGAAATCCCCTCCATGGATTTCGCCAAGGACCTTGTCCATGCTGGCTCTTCCAGAGCCGCTGATCTGGAAGCCTCTCTTTCTTTTCGAGTAGCCTCCAGCTCAGCAGATAGAGAGGACATAACGGATGTAACCTAACCAAGGTGGTGGTTTTGACAGCCCTGCAGATTGTTGATTTGCAATTATCACACAATCGGGAGTTAGATGACTGCCCCCGTGTAAATTTAACTGCACACTTTTTGCAGGTAAATAGCCTTTGAGACTCCTTAGAGCCTTTGTCAGTCATGCTACATACAGACCCCAATAAACAACATATGTGTAGTCAAAAGGTCAAAAGGAAACTGAGATATAGAAAGTCAGGAGAGAGTCACACTTGTCCCAATAATGCTCCTAGCAGTGCGAGAAAACGCTAGGCATAGGAGGATATAACCACTGATAAATAAGTAGTTACAGACCTGCCATAAATGCTCTCCTGACCAGCCTAAAGCCCACTTAGTTACATACAGTCCAGATAGGCTATTCCTCAGTATAATGGCTGCCAGCACACTTCTGAGAAGCGCTGGGACCGCTGGGAGGAAGGAACAGGACTCTGGAGCTAAGCTCCCCCTCCGCTATGGCGCTCATGCATAATTCATAAGAGCACTGTGAAGGGAAGAGCCCGCACAGCCGCTTTACTAAATCACCGCCTGCTGTGTAACCTGGCTACGTCACTAATTGAGGTAGCCAGGGCATACTCACTGATCTGCCCGACTGCCGGCGGTGGTGTGACTAGCGGGAGACTCAGTGCGCGCTGCGTGCAGCGACATGCAGTCTCCCAGAGACATTGGTCTCTGCGTGTAGTCAGGGACCCAAGGCGAACTGCAAGCAGTTGCGAGCGGGTCCCTGCTGGCAGTCTCCCATGGAGCAGACAGGCAGTGGCAGTTGCTGCCTGTCTGTTCTCAGCTACAGTGCAGCAGCGCTATAATAATAAACTACAAGCCCAAAGGAGAACTGGTATATACAACAGCTCCACTCGGGCACAAGCTAAAACTGAGGCTTGGAGAGGGGTATAGAGGGGGAGGAGCTAGTCACACTTATTAAAAATGTAAAGTGCCAGCTCCACTTAGCATCGTCCATACCCCACTGTCTTGGAGCCTCCAGTGTCTCCTAGTTGATGAAGGAAAAAAATGAAAACTGATAATCCACTTTTTGCTGAACAGAAAATAGAGGATTGTGGAAAGTCATACCTCTGAGACATTTCTAGTGACCAACAGATAACATCCAGAATATATATATATATTATTTAGTTAGTGCTAGGCAGTGTAGGGTGGGCTTGTGAAACCTTCCACTCAAGGCCATCCCTGAAAAAAATGGTGCCATAGGTAAATAATTAGCTGGTGCCTGCCCCCTCTACTTCCCCAGAAATAGGTACTACTAAAAGAAGCTGCGTTACAACTCACACGGTGTGCTTCCCTGTTCCCCCTCAACTTCCCACATTTTGTGCTTCCGTTCCCACAGAGCGTTTCCATTTCCATCTACACATCCTACACTGTGCTCCCGTTTTCCCTCCACATCCTACGCTGTGTGCTTCCCTGTTCCTCCTCCACATTTCAGGCTGTGTGCTTCCAGGTTCCCCCTCCACATTCCATGCTGTGTGCTCCCCTGTTCCTCCTCCACATTTCAGGCTGTATGCTCCCAGGTTCCCCCTCCACATTCCATGCTGTGTGCTCCCCGTTCCCCTACAACTCACACTGCGTGCTCCTTTGCTCCCCTACATCCCATACTGTGTACTCCCGTTTTCATACATCCAGCACTGTGTGCACCTATTTCCCCCTACATCCCACACTGTGTGCTCCACCTCCACATCTCATGCTGTGTGCTCCCCTGTTCCACCTCCACAACCTATGCCATGTGCTCACGGTTTTTCCTCTACATCCCATAGTGTGTGCTTCCCTGTTCCCCTACATCCCACACCGTGTGCCCCCCTGTTCCGCTATATTCCATACTGTGTGCTCCCCTTCCCCCTACATCCCATACTGTGTGCTGCCCTGTTCCCATACTGTATGCTCCACTGTTGTCCTACATCCCACATTGTGTGCTCCCCTCTTCCCATACCTGTACATCCCATGCCCACTACCTTCAGGTTCCCTTCCCAACACTGGTGCCCGAACAATCTCTCCACTACATTCATCTCTGTCACCCAAATTAATCTCACCTTCTTGTCACAGCAACCCTGATAATCTCATTCACATCTCTCCCATAAACACTGTCCCTCTATCTTGTGCCCTCTGGAATGCCAGATCAGTCTGTAATAAACTGGTTTCCACCCATGACCTTTTTAATTTCCAAAATCTTGCATCTCCTAGCCATTACTGAAACCTGGATTTCACCCTCTGACATCACTTTCCCTGCAGCTCTCTCTTCTGGGGGCCTCACCTCTCACACCCCTCGGCCCGGGGGTCTCCATGGTGGTGGTGTGGGGGTCCTTCTATCCCCAGGTTACTCCTACCAACTCCTACCCTCTGAACCATCCCTTACATTCTCTACATTTGAGATTCATGCTATACACCTCTTCCAACCAGGACACCTGCGAGTAGCTGTCATTTACCGTCCGCCTGGCCCTCCCTCTCCCTCTAAGTTTCTTGACAACTTTGCTTCCTGGCTCCCTCAGTTTCTCTCCTCTGACCTCCCCTCCATTATCCTTGGTGATTTCAATATTCCAATTGATATCCCCACATAATCCTCTGCCTCCAAAGTCCTTACCCTCACATCTTCATTTGGTCTCTTCCAATGGACCTCCTCACCCTCACATGTGAGTGGGCACTCGCTTGATCTAGTCTTCACTAACCGTTGTAATATTTCTGATTATTCCAACTCCCCATTCCCCCTCTCTGACCATCACCTTCTCTCTTTTAACCTATCTCTCTCTCCTTCCTCTCCTCTACCCCCTAAGGCCACCATCACTAAGCGTTACATTGAGGCTATAAATGCCGTTTATTTATCTTCCCTGCTCTCCCCTATCCTCTCTCTCTCCTGCCCTGAGCAAGCTGCTTCCCTATACAATGCCTCCCTTACTTCTGCTCTGGACTCTGTTGCTCCGGCAATCACTACTCACTCTCGCAGATCCACACTACAACCCTGGCATTCCAAATGCACCAGATATCTGGAAAAGTGTTCAAGAACCTCTGAGCGACAGTAGAGAAGATCATGCTCTAAGGCAGATGTTCCCCACTTCAAATTTATGCTCTCATCCTACAGTGCTGCCCTTTCCCTCTCTAAACAGTCCTATTTCAAGAACCTCATTTCCTCCCAGTCCTCAAATCCCCAGCGTCTCTTCACCACCTTCAACTCCCTCCTCTGTCCACCCCTTCCTCGCCTCCCCTCCTCACTCACTGCCCTTGACTTTGCTACCTACTTTACATCTAAAATTGATTCTATACGTCAGGACATCATATCCCACCAGTCCCCCTGCTTTCCCGGATCACCCATCTCCATCCATTTCACCAACTCTAACATTCTTCTCCCCTGTATCTGGAGAGGAAGTCATGGATCTCATCTGGTCCTCCCCCCCCTTCCACCTCCCCCCTTGACCCTATACCTTCACGTCTCCTCCGCTACCTCTCTCCTTGTGCCTGTTCCCATCTTGCTCACCTACTAAATCTCTCCCTCTCATCTGGCACTGTCCCTTCTGCATTCAAACATGCCCTTGTCGCCCCCATTCTTAAAAAAACCTACCCTTGATCCTAACACTCTCTCCAACTACCATCCCAACTCTCTCCTCCCATTTGCCTCCAAGCTCCTTGAGCGTATTGTCTACAACAGCCTTACCACATTTCTTTCCTCCCACTCCCCCCTTGATCCTTTTCAGTCTGGCTTCCATTCTCTCCACTCCACTGAAACTGCCCTCACAAAAGTCAGCAATGACCTCCACCAAATCCAAGGGCCACTACTCTCTGCTTATTCTCCTTGACCTCTCTGCTACCTTCAACACTGTTGACCACCCTCTCCTGCTGCAAATCCTTCACTCCCTTGGTCTACGTTACACTGCTCTTTCCTGGCTGATCTCCTACCTCTCAGACCGGTCCTTCTCTGTCTCATGACTCCTCTACCCCACCACAGCCTCTTGCAGTAGGTGTTCCCCAAGGTTCCGTTCTTGGACCTCTACTATTCTCCCTCTATGCGTCCTCTCTAGGTGAATTCATCAGCTGGGCAGCACAGACGGTGTAATGATTAGCATTACTGCCTCACAGCGCTGAGGTCATGGGTTCGATTCCCATCATGGCCCTACCTGTGTGGAGTTTGTATATTCTCCCAGTGATTGCGTGGGTTTCTTCCGGGTACCCCGGTTTCCTCCCACAATCCAAAAATATATACTGGCTGGTTAATTTGTGTTGGGAGCCAATTAACCTTAGTGTGTATGTGTGTGCGCATGTGATAGGGAACATAGATTGTAAGCTCCACTGGGGCAGGGACTGATGTGAATGGGCAAATACTCTCTGTAAAGCACTGCGGAATATGTGTGCGCTATATAAATAACTGGTAATAATAAATAAATCAGCTCTTTTGACCTCCATTATCATCTCTATGCTGATGATACTCAGATCTACCTTTCCTCCCCTGACCTCTCCCCCTCTCTCCTCACTCCTGTCTCCAATTGTCTCTCTGCTATTTCTTCCTGGATGTCCCAGCGATTTATTAAACTTAATATTTCTAAGACTGAGCTGATCATTTTCCCACCCTCCAACATAACCTCACTTTCCACTATTTCTTTAACAATTGATGACACAAATATCTCTTCTAGCCCCAAAGTGCGCTGTCTTGGAGTTATCCTGGACTCCTCCCTCTCCTACAAACCACATATCCAGAGCCTCTCACAGTCCTGTCGTTTCCATCTCAAAAATATTAGACCCTTTCTCATCCAGGATTCCACCAAAACACTCATACACTCACTCGTCATATCCAGATTGGACTACTGTAACCTCCTCCTTTCTGGCCTCCCCAACTCCCATCTCTCTCCTCTCCAGTCTGTCCTCAATGCTGCTGCTTGGCTCATCTTCCTGTCCAAACGCTCATCTGTAGACATCTGCCTCCCCTCTCCTACAAGCCCTCCACTGACTCCTCTTGCCTTTCAGAACCCAATTCAAGGTTCTCACACTCGCTTACAAAGCCCTCACCCATTCTTCTCCCATTTACATCTCTCTGTGCTCCACTGTTGTCCTACATCCCACACTGGGTGCTCCCGGATTCTCCTACATCCCATACAGTGTGCTCCTGTTCCTCTTCCACATCACTCACTGTGTGCCCCCTGTTCTCATCCAAATCCCACGCTGTGTGCTTCACTGTCCCCATGGAATTTGCCTATGCTCACTGCTCCCCTCCATCCCCTGCTGCTGGTTCTTCCCCCTCCTCCACATTGAACATCTTACATTTCGTGCTCCTTTTCCCGGCGACCGCAACCGCCCCCCGCCCCCCCACCCAGTCTGCATGCACTTACTTGACAACATATTCACTGGCAGCTGGCTCCTGTGATTGAGTCTGACTAAAAAGGATCGCTGCTGGCTGCCTCTTTCTCAGCTTCTGCAGCTGCTTGGACTGGATTGGAGAGGCTGAGCGTCTGAGGAGGGGGCGGAGCTTCCTGATGACTCCTCGGAACTTTCAGCAAGTGATCTGAGGAGTCTGAAGTAACAGACAGTTCAAATAACTTCAGACTCCTCGGAACAGTGGCTGAAAGTTCACTTCCTCCTTCCTTCTTTTATAGCATGACCGGAACTTGACCCCCCGAGGCAGGCAGGGAGGTGTTTGATGTTGGCCCGTGGGGGAATGAATGTGCAGGACCTCGGACAGCCTTTGATAGGAATAATTTTTTTTGCTGTCTCCATCGGATCTTCAATCCTGTGGGCCTATTTACATGGGGGTGCCTGGAGCTGCAGCTCCATCCGCCCCATTGTTAATTCGGCCCTGTATACACACGTATTTATGGTAATGTTTGCAGTGCAGAAATATACATTAAAGACCGAGTAGCCAAATTAAAAAAGTGATTAATATTGCTATATAATATAATTTCTGAAATAAACATGATGTTCTTAGTAGGTCATACAAACGACAGCGATATAATTATCAGCCCACATAAAGCCTCAAATATT
The DNA here is from genome assembly GCA_031769625.1 of Taudactylus pleione. Classification (NCBI taxonomy): domain Eukaryota; kingdom Metazoa; phylum Chordata; class Amphibia; order Anura; family Myobatrachidae; genus Taudactylus; species Taudactylus pleione. Next base: position 1,900,781 of record JAUIMM010000463.1, read on the forward strand.
CTAAAAATAATGAATAGTTTTAAGCCAACTCCATGTTTGTTTGTCTGTTTTTAATGTATGAGGCTTTATGTGGGCTGACAATTATAGCACTCTCATTTGTGTGTGTGCTATTGAGGTATCTGTTTTAAAGGATGCAGCAACAGCCCAAAATTTCAGCTCTTTTTTAGAACCATAAACCTTATTAATAGTATAAAAAATGGAAATGGGAAACAAGGGGGATTATCTCATTGGCACACCAGCTGCCAAGGTTTAGTCAATTCTCCAATATACATATCACCACAATTCAACAAATACAGCAAATAAACAAAGGGTAGGAAAAGACACAACCAACTGCGCTCAAGACAAACACACAAATATAATACTAATACGTCCCTTGATGTTGTTGGATATGGAGAGAGGTCCTGATGTTAGGTAAACCGCATGTGTCCCTTTTTATTTTTCTCTAGGAAGTCCTAAAGTGTTATTTGCTCAGCCGATATGAAAAATAAAAAGCATAGAAACACGTGTAGTATGTTCATATAATGGCTCTAAAGTTAGTCTATAAATGACGGAGAAAAATTTAAAATCAATCAAATAATCATTGCGTACCCCACTCACAATTATGGTGGTTTATTTAAAGTAAATAAAGGTTTATTTAACAGCCTAGTCTGGAGAACACATATACAGTAAAAGACTTTTCACTCTTTTAAATGTTAACGATGGGCGTACCCCAAACTCAGGGTGTGGATATTAAAAGTATGAATAATATTCAGATTAATTATATTTTAAATCACATTCTGCTTTTATATCTTTGAGGTTGTTAAAGTATATTTTGCTGAAATAGTGTATGCCCATTTACTGCTACAAGGTGACCCCCATTCAGCTGAGAACCTACACTAATAACCATTTCTATAGCAGGGTCTATACTGCTCTCTGCTGGATCTGCATATAGGTTGTAGATCATTATGTAGCAATATGATAGTTTAATACATACAAAATAAAAATGTAATTTTGGTTTTATTGTGATTATTTTGTCTTTTGTGTCCCAGTTGTGCTTCTGCATTCTTGTTCTTTGTTTTGTAAAGTTGATCACAGTTTTGATGCACCTATGCTCAGTGTGTTTTGTGTGTGCAAGGGTAGGGTGCACATTAAATGTTTGAGTCTGAATTCAAGTGTATTATCCTTTACTTACAGTCAGATTGGAGTTGCCTATTTGACAGCCACTAGTACTGCTCTGGCCACTGCGGTGGGACTTAACCTCTACACCAAGGTATGGAGAATGCAGAATCCAGGGTTAAAACATGTAATTGAAATTGCTGATCACTACTGATAAAAGATCACCCATTTAGGTGACATATTAAGGCTCATGTTCAGTGCCACCACTAATAGTCTTCTGACTTCACTGGCTCACCAGGATACTCAGGACTACACTGCCAGTTCATGTATGCCGGGACAATATTTAAAGCCGCTTGGCTCCCTGTACCTGATTCCGCACATACCAGTGGCATCACTGACCTCACAATCTGTCAGCGATGCCAGTTGTAGGTGCGTGTGCGGAGAGCCCAGATGCCTGTAAACATTATCTCGGCATACATGGACAGGCATTGGATCCTACCAATATTCCGATGAGCCAGTCCGATTCTGGTTGACCCCGAGTACATGTATGCTGTTCGGTGCTTTTTTGGGTCAGTTTATCCATTTATTTACAGGAAAAATAGGGGAAAAATCTGCCCAGACCTGTGTCCATGTGCAGCAGCAGATAAAGCCGTCAGTCAGTATTGACAGGTGCAAAGTTGAGCTCCTAATTCATTAAAGCAATAACTTTATGGAGGGAGATATTATTTAATTGCTCCTCATGATGTGTGAATCAGAAGATTAGATTATTATAATATTCAGAATTATTATTATTATTATTATTATTATTATTATTATTATGTTTTAGGCCTTTCTTTTCCTTTCAATTTCTTGCAGAAGTTGTACTGTCCTATAGAGCACACATGACCGTTTCAGTTTTGCTTACATATTCTAAAAAGTAAATGTGCAAGCTGTTTACATTGTCTGGGTCTCAGTTAGAAGGGTCTTCTCAGTAACACATTAACCAAATGTGTCTTTGAATCTGCAGCATTGGTAAAATATAACTTACATTAAGGTTTTCCATTGACCGAGCTCTTTCCAACCCATCAACATTACCTTTATAATTAAGGGTAATAAACAGCCAAACCAATAACTTCCACTGGTATGAACGTTTAAAGATGTGATACTATATATCGGGGGAGAAACTAACCTAATATTCTGAAGTGGTGGGTATAAGGATGAGAAAAGCCTATGGGATTGAAGTTAAGAAAAAAATATATATTTGTTTGTTCCTTTATGACAGTGTGTCACTGACCCAGTTCCAGGATACTCCAATCTTTAAACACAGTCTGTAACTTTCAGCACTCACTTGAACCTGTGTGATGTGGGTTTGACAAAGCATTAATCAAAATACAACCACCTGGTCTTGACTATAGAAATGATTACAATCCCCAGTATCTCTCCCTTTCATTATTAAGTTTTTGACCACCACTTTAAGTTTTTTCAGGAGTTACTCCAAATAAGGAAGCATTGAGTTCTGTAATACAGATAAGTAGCATGGATTAGCTGAGTCCACAGGCACAATGGATTCGATAAGAATCACAGAGGTCAGTTTTATTAAATGAAATTAAGATACTCATAATGCTTAAGGTATATACAAAAACTATACAAGGATAGTCTTAGGCAAATATTTTTCTTATAAACAAAAAGGAAAAAAAAATGAAGTCTCACTTACATGAATTTGTTTGCGAGAAGACGCAAGAAGAGGGAGCAATACCCATTGTCAGATTGGCACCCAAGAATTGTACAAAGTTCTGCATGTGGGCATTTATCCCTATCTATGTGTCAGGTTGCCCCCGTCACCCTCTCCCTGGCTTTCTGTGTCAATGCAAATTAGTCAAGATCTTGCTTGTCAACACTACATTCTTTTGGTGTGGGGTGACACTCCCCTGGTCAACCTCAAGGTAATTTAGAAGGGAAAGCCCAAAATGTATAAAACTCAATCATTTTACCATTAACTGTCTGTTGGATCCTTTGCTGGCAGTCCTTATGGGCTATACATAAATCTGCCAGCCTCCCCCTCACATGGCATCTTCTCAGACAGATAATTAACCCTGCAGCTGGATCTTACACATCGCAGGTCACCATGCTAGTAATTAAAAGAAATAAACATAAATGGTTACATGTTGCCTAATATCTCTTAATCCATAACATAATTTGACCCAGTGGTTATCAATATTTTTCAATCTGGCCACTCCCCCGGCAGCCCATTGCAGTTATTTGTATCCCCAACATTTGCAAAGCAAAACATCTGTAATGCATATAATTGCTATTAGATAAAATATTTGGACATTGCTATTTATAAATGCAATAGATGTGCTTTAAATAATATTGTTAAAAAGAGAGCGAATTTTACATATATATTTCTCACAAAAATAATAATTCTATATTTGTACTGTAGTTCTGTTCTCCAATAGGCCTCAAAGTGCTTTACATTTTACATTTGAGTTTAATATTCGAATTTATAAAAAATTTACAATTGCCAGTAAAATTAGTCCACATCCACAACGTGATGAGGGGTGTGAAACAGTCACTCCCAAAATGTGCGCTATAGGGGCGTGTCCTCATGTGTGGACACACCCCTTTTTGGACACGAACGCCCTGACCCCGTCCTTCCCAGTTTGATACTAAACGACAGGTTCTTGTTACACTAGTACTGATCAACTCTCTTGAGTGTTCCAATCGCTGGAAGTTCCTATATACAGCCGTGGGCAAAAAATTTTAGAATGACACAAGTATTGGTTTTCACAAAGTTTGCTGCTTCAGTGTTTTTAGCCCTTTTTGTCAGATGTTACTATGGTATACTGAAGTATATTTACAAGCATTTCATAAGTGTCAAAGGCTTTTATTGATCATTACATTAGCAAAGAGTCAATATTTGCAGTGTTGACCCTTCTTTTTCAAGACCCCAGCAATTCACCTTGGCATGCTGTCAATCAACTTCTGGGCCACATACTGACTGATGGCCGCCCATTCTTGCCTAATCAATGCTTGGAGTTTGTCAGCATTTGTGGGTTTTTGTTTATCCACCAGCCTCTTGAGGATTGACAACAAGTTCTCAATGGGATTAAGGTCTGGGGAGTTTCCTGGCCATGAACCCAAAATTTTGATGTTTTATTCCCCGAGCCACTTAGTTATCACTTTTGCCCTATGGCAAGGTGCTCCATCATGCTGGAAAAGGCATTGTTCATCACTAAACTGTTCTTGGATGGTTGGGAGATGTTGCTCTTGGAGAATGTTTTGGTACCATTCTTTATTCATGGCTGTGTTCTTAGGCAAAATTGTGAGTGATCCCACGCCCTTGGCTGAGAAGCAACCTCACACATGAATGGTCTCAGGATGCTTTACTGTTGGCATGACACAGAACTGATGGTAGCGCTCACCTTTCCTTCTCCGGACAAGCGTTTTCCCAGATGCCTCAAACAATCTGAAAGGGGATTCATCAGAGAAAATAACTTTACCCCAGTCCTCAGCAGTCCAATCCCTGTACCTTTTGCAGAATATCAATCTGTCCCTCATGTTTTTCCTGGAGAGAAGTGGCTTCTTTGATGCCCTTCTTGACACCAGTCCATACTCCAAAAGTCTTCGTCCTGTGTCATGCCAATAGTAAAGCATCCTGAAACCATTCATGTGTGGCTTGCCTCTCAGACAAGGGAGTGGGATCACTCACAATTTTGCCTAAGAACACAGCCATGAATAAAGAATGGTACCAAAACATTCTCCAAGAGCAACTTCTCCCAACCATCTACGAACACTTTGGTGACGAACAATGCCTTTTCCAGCATGATGGAGCACCTTGCCATAAGGCAAAAGTGATAACTAAGTGGCTCGGAGGAACAAAACATCAGAATTTTGGGTCCATGGCCAGGAAACTCCCCAGACCTTAATCCCATTGAGAACTTGTGGTCAATCCTCAAGTGGCGGGTGGACAAACAAAAAACCCACAAATTCTGACAAACTCCAAGCATTGATTAGACAAGAATGGGCGGCCATCAGTCAGTATGTGGCCCAGAATTTGATTGACAGCATGCCAGGGTGAATTGCAGAGGTCTTGAAAAAGAAGGCTCAACACTGCAAATATTGCCTCTTTGCATAATCTTAATGTAGTTGTCAATAAAAGCCTTTGACACTTATGAAATGGTTGTAATATTACTTCCGTATACTATAGTAACATCTGACAAAAAGGTCTAAAACACTGAAGCAGCAAACTTTGTGAAAACCAATACTTGTGTAATTCTCAAAACTTTTGGCCATGGCTGTACACTTCCTGCTATGTACAGCCTACTAAACTCCAGGTTCCTGTTACACTGATGCTGGTCTGCACTTTGAGCATTCCTGTCACAGGAAGGTCCTATACAGTCAGGTACATAAATATTGGGACATTGACAGAATTTTCATATTTTGGCCTCTATTCACCACCACAATGGCTTTGAAATGAAACAAACAAGATGTGCTTTAACAATTACATCCAAATCAGGTGAACGGTGTAGGAATTACAACGGTTTCTATATGTGCCTCCCACTTTTTAAGGGGCCAAAAGTAATGGGACAAACTAAACAATCCTAAATCTAACTTTCACTTTTTAATACTTTGTTGCAAATCCTTTGCAGGCAATTACAGCCTGAAGTCTGGAACGCATAGACATCACCAGACGCTGGGTTTCATCCCCGGTGATGCTCTGCCAGGCCTCTACTGCAAATGTCTTCAGTTCCTGCTTGTTCTTGGGGCATTTTCCCTTCAGTTTTGTCTTCATCAAGTGAAATGCATGCTCAATCGGATTCAGGTCAGGGGATTGACTTGGCCATTGCATAACATTCCACTTTTTAGCCTTAAAAAACTCTTTGGTTGCTTTTGCAGTATGCTTCGGGTCATTGTCCATCTGCACTGTGAAGCGCCGTCCAATGAGTTCTGAAGCATTTGATTGAATATGAGCATATAATATTGCCCGAAACACTTCAGAATTCATTCTGCTGCTTATGTCAGCAGTCACATCATCAACAAATACAAGGGAACCAGTTCCATTGGCTGCCATATATGCCCACGCCATGACACTACCACCACAATGCTTCACTGATGAGGTGGTATGTTTTGGATCATGAGCAGTTCCTTTCCTTCTCCATACTCTTCTCTTCCCATCACTCTGGTACAAGTTGATCTTTGTCTCATCTGTCCATAGGATGTTGTTCCAGAACTGTAATGGCTTTTTTAGATGTTGTTTGGCAAACTCTAATCTGGTCTTCCTGTTTTTGAGGCTTACCAATGGTTTACATCTTGTGGTGAACCCTCTATATTCACTCTTGTGAAGTCTTCTCTTGATTGTTGACTTTGACACATATACACCTACCTCCTGGAGAGTGTTCTTGATTTGGCCAACTGTTGTGAAGGGGTTTTTCTTCACCAGGGAAATAATTCTTCTGTCATCCACCACAGTTATTTTCCGTGGTCTTCCGGGTCTTTTGGTTTTGCTGAGCTCTCCGGTGCGTTCTTTCTTTTTAAGAATATTCCAAACAGTTGATTTGGCCACACCTAATGTTTTTGCTATCTCTCTGATGGGTTTGTTTTGACTTTTCAGCCTAATGATGGCTTGCTTCACTGATATTGACAGCTCTTTGGATCTCATATTGAGAGTCGACAGCAACTGATTCCAAATGCAAATGTCACACCTAGAATCAACTCCAGACCTTTTACCTGCTTAATTTATAATGAAATAACGAGGGAATGGCCCACACCTGTCCATGAAATAGCTTTTGAGTTGATAGTCCCATTACTTTTGGCCTCTTAAAAAGTGGGAGGCACATATAGAAACCGTTGTAATTCCTACACCGTTCACCTGATTTGGATGTAATTACTCTCAAATTAAATCTGAAAGTCTGCAGTTAAAGCACATCTTGTTTGTTTCATTTCAAAGCCATTGTGGCGGTGAATAGAGGCCAAAATATGAAAATTCTGTCAATGTCCCAATATTTATGCACCTGATTGTATACACTGCTTGCTATGTATAAAGTAAAAACCCCAGTGCTATAGTATACACAACTCCATGTGTGACAAAAGTCTGGGGGGGGGTTACACATTGGAGCTGTCCATGGTACAATAAGCGCTGATCCAGTAAATGTTTTGTTGATCCTATTGAGACCTCTATTACAGTACTCTGGAGCATTACTGTAAACCCTGGATGTGCCATGAGTTGATGCACTGTGTTCTTGTAGCCATGCACCATCTGACGTGCACTGTGGTCACTGCTGTGTATGGCCTTAGCATATGGTTCAATGATCCCTGGTTACAGCTCATTATGCGGTGGCCAGGGAACTGTAGAATGTAGCAGTGGTGTATAAAACTTAACTGTGTGTACAGTCCCTGATGTGCATAGAGAATAGGTATCATCTGTAACAGCTGCAGAGCTTGTCCCAGTGTGACATCAAGAGTTTGTCCCCCAATGTCCCAGGAAACAAATTTAAATGGTAGACTTGACCGGTCCCCAGACCATCCTCTTATTAGATTATTCCAGGGTTTAATGGAAACCTGGAATAATATATGATTGACTTCTAAAATCTAAAAGTGTCTTGTTTCAGAAAGCTCCGCCACTGATCGCTCGTTGGGTTCCCTTTGCTGCTGTTGCTGCCGCCAATTGTGTGAACATTCCTATGATGAGACAACAGTAAGTACTGATCGCTGTGTGCTTTTTATATAATTCACCGTATGTAAATTGTAAGCTTTAACAGAATTTTAATATAGTTAAAGATTATTTATATGGCACCAACAATTGTGCAGCACTGTACAGTATTGTAGAACAACCTGGGTATATATAGGGCAAGTTGCATGGCATAACACTACATACAAAGCCGAGCATAAGTTGTATGGTTGCGTGCAGACGTGGTGGACGTAGCAGTTGAGGTGGAGATGAAAACTGGGATTTAAGAATAAAGTTGTGCGCTAGACATGAGGGCATAGGTGCAAGAAGGGAATGGCAAATATCTTACATTGTATTTTATGATATAAATGTAGCAGTAAAATGCATCAACATTTAGACCTGATAAAAGAATCATTGTAACACTGGGCATCTATTGTTTAAATTCGAGTTATGTAAGCTGGAGCTAGCCAAACTGAATCTAAGCCCTGAAGCAAATCTGGTGCCCTCATTCCTTTTAATGGTAAACCTCTGGAGGGTCATTGGCATCACTGCTAGGTGCTTAACTTAGCTCTTTGTAATAATCTGAGCAGCAGTTGTAAGCACTTCTGTGGCAATGTATGACGCACTGTGCCACTGTCAGATATATGAATAATGGTTGTAAATGTTGGGTTATAGAATGACATCAGAATGAAGTAGGAATGAAATTAGTGTTTTTCTATCCCTAATTGCTCTCCAGGCCTAAAGTCATTGCCTCTCTTGCAGTTACCTAATGATGAGTCTACCAATGGGGATGTATAAGGTCATCAGCCACCGAGGTGCTGGAGAATGACCATTGGTTGCCATAAAAACTAAACAACCAAATTCATTTGACAGATGTTTGTTGAAAAGCTATAATTTCCTGTTTTGTTGTGATTTGTTTAGGGAAATTCTTAGCGGTATTGCAGTTACTGATGAAAATGATAATAAGCTCGGCCACTCCAGGGTAAGTTCTTCCTATTAAAACATTTTCTGCAGAAAAAAATATATATACACGGATTGTGCAGGGAACGGATTATTAATGAACGGTGCAGTGTGAAGTATGTGGAAACCATAGCAATTTGTTCCTATCAAAATAAATTAGTACCTAATGAAGTTTGTATGATCCCTAATTATTATTCTTATTATCAGTTATTTATATAACACACACATTCCGCAGCACTGATTGTTTAGACGTTTTAAGCACAACTTAAGAATAATTAATGGTACGCATAATATTATTATTATGATAATGTAAGTATGCTATATAAATAGTTAAAAGTATTAAAGTAAACATCAATCTTAACGAGCTAAAATTGAATAAAGATACATTTTGTATCCTTTTATTTTAGTATTTCAAATTTGTGACTTTGTATTCATGTGTAAAAAAAACTGTGTAAAATTGCACAAGCTTTTCTAATATGTAACCAATCCAGGCATCTGCCCGCTAACAGCGGCACGTGGTACTAGGTGCTCATTAAACTGGAAAGATTTGGTGCCAAACTCACCGACACACATTGCAAATTCCATATATTACATTTATTAATTTAAGCACAACTTTGCTAATGGGCCTATTGCACGGTCCATGAGAGCTTGTGATTTAGTACATTTACTCCTTTGTTTTAATATTCACTAAGCGGTGGGTTTGAGCTTGAAATTTAATTACTTAACTTGCTAATATTTTTCCAAAAACCACTCAGAAATTGTTGGGTTTTTTATGATTGAATTAGGTCAAGAATATCTTTTTATAACTTATCCAAAATGATTTTATTTAAATGTATTACTACTTTTGGTAAATACCTTAAAATCAATAGTTAATATCAGACCATCGATTATCAGAGTATCGCGACTTTGCATTTTCCCTGCAGCTGCTTCTCTGAGCTGCCACCAGGGCTGCTTCATTTACATTTCTCTGGCGGCTGCTCCTCTCTGTAGCCACTGTGTGGGGGGTGTCGCCGGGATACCCAATCAGCAGTGATCGACTGCACGGGAGGGTGCAAGGATGCAGAGGGAGGTCCCCCTGTGATTGGTGGCTACTGGAAGATTATCTTCTGCCAGTCACTCAGTGGGTTTTCCTGACTGGTCTCAATGTTTGCGGCTATGCGCCTGATTCAGTAAGGATCGCAACCATGATTACGTACGCGAATCGGACGATTGTTGCATTCTGTGCATGCATATGCAGTGCGTGTGCGCTGATACTCCACTACGATCACAGTCATTATGCAGACCCATCGCAGAGTGATTGACAGGAAGTACCATTTGGGGGAGGTGACAGGGTGGTTGTCGGCGAAATGCAGGCGTGCCAGTGCGTTTGAACGCTGTTGCAGGGGCATGTATAAATTATCCACTGCGGTGTTGTGTACTCACTGCATGCGATGAGGTTAGCAATTCCTGAGTAAGGTCAGAGCTTGTGCAAGTGTGCGTGAGGCTGCGATATTACTTGATGTTACCGGTGGTTTCGCAGTCTTTCTAAGTATTACTAAGGATGTGTGTAAGGTAAAGTGGGCGTCCATATGTTGTGCTACGATGGCATAATGATCACAGAGGATTAGCATATGATTGCAGTGAGACTGCGTGTGTAATCGCTATTGCAGTCGCAGTTACAATCCGTACTGAATCAGGCACTATGTCAGAGAATGCACAGCCTGGCGTGGTCTCAAACGATGCGACAATGCCAGACAAGTGGGTAAAATGACAATGATATTAAAAGAAAAACACGCAATATTTTGCTTTTATCTTAATTGCCGTTTTACATTTCGGTGGGAAACACGTCGCTTAGTAAATTTACTCCAGTATACAGTATTCCACAATGAGGGTATAACAGCTGTGGAATTAGTGGGTTCATTCTGACTGAAAGTGTTTGGTTTATTTAATGTCATATTTCTGTGATGTCTTTTCAATGTTTTTGTTTTTTCACTTCCTTCAAAGTTAGCAACTTGTATACTTAATTTACATGATTAGCAAAGAGGAGCTGTGATGTACTGAGAAGTACTTACATTTCTACTGCAGTGCAGCCAGATTAGTTGTTTTTATTATCTGTATTCTTGAGAGCCACAGATAGGGGGCAGCACATACCTGTCAGAGCTTAAGGCAGTCAGTCAGAAACAGAAAGTGACTGGTAAATGCCAGGTAAACAGTTGTACACATAACAGGGAAATATCATCTAATGTATAAGCCTGGAATGCCGCTGTAGGTTACAGTAACCTGCCACAGCAGTGTTTGCAAACAAACAGAACTTGCAGGAACCAGATAGATAAGTTTTATGCACTAATAGAAAAGGTTTATGTATGTCAGTTCCTAAGGCAGATATGTAACTTATATCCAGTAAATATTTATTTCCTAAGAACACAGTTCAGATGTATTTTTGTGTGCACAAATGTTACATTTACAGACACTGTGGGTATCATTTATTAGCTGCAAAACTGGCTCAGGAGATTCTGCCAAAGCGTATATGTTTTATAGAGCATGATGGTGGCATTTGCTGAGGAGCAGCATGTTGCGTAGGCCAATGGGGGACGAGTTGGGCATTCCTGGGGCATGACTGAGTACACACACATAGTATTGTGGAGAAGTCCAAGAATAGGATTTCTTTTTGCGGTTGAGGAGGGAGAACATTATTTTGGACGCTCCTTGCTGTGTTGACGGGAACTATGTTATTTTTATTCCACAAGAAAACCTGCTCTTTTTTTACACCAGCTTGGAGGTCGGGCCTCTAGCTGTACTGTGACTGCAGCCTGAGCGTCTATCTTGCACTACAGCCAAGAAGCCATTTTGTTTATGGATGACAGTAATCAAAATGATAAAATGTAAAACCCATAAAAGTTCTGTGTGTAATAATAATGCCAGGGCCGATATCCCTTCACTCATGATTCATTTAAAGCATAAATGAGGCTGAACTTAGCAGCATTTTAGGAGAAAGAACTGGGATGGCAGAAACTTGTAGTAACCATGAGGCCTGACATCCTGTGGGCAGACTATGGAGTCTATGTACTAAGACTTGGAAATAGATAAAGAGCCAACCAATCAGCTCCTAACTGTCACTTTTCAGGCTTTGTTTGAAAAATGACAGGAGCTGATTGGTTGGTACTTTATCTCCATCCACTTTATCTCTCTCCAAGGCTTAGTACATAGACCCCTAGGAGTGGTAATTGTACCCATTGTCTACTTGCTGAGGAGGTGACCTTATTGTGGCCTGAATCACTATTCACAAGAATGAAGTATGTACACACACACACACACACACACACACACACACACACACATACACACACACACACACACACACACACACACACACACACACACACACACACACACACTCTCACACTGTTCCAAAGGAACCAAAACTGGCAGATGATTGATAGTTTGGAGGTGTTATTATCAGTTGCTGCCTTGTTATGTTATAGGTTTACCAGGTGTGCTCCACGTTATATGCTGTATGCAGGCCTCTTCTCTTCTCATCAGTGAAATAGTAAGGAATCCCTCAGTTCCAGAATATGGGGCCCATCCTTCACCTCAGATGTCAGCATCCTGGTAACTGGCTATATCGGAGAGAGAGCACACCTGTCCCGCTTAACCTCCTAGAGCTGTGGCCCTCTCCACGTCATAGCCTGCATTGTGTGACACAATACTTGTAATAGTATCTAGCAGCCATGTAGCCAAGTCTACCATATACACAAATGAAGTAGCCCTGACATAGAAGACTCAGAGCCCATTTAGATTATTGGCTTTTTGCTGTAAGTCTTTACCACTGGCGGCCTCTCCTCTCTACAGTTTGTCCTGACTTGAGATGTATTTACTATTTGCTTTATCACTTTCCTAGACATTGTAAACTAGCTTCCTGTGTCTTTAATGCATATGGCATCTATTCTCTGTGCAGCTTACTGCTACACTCATAAGGTCTCTCTCTGGTCCCAAATCACATCTCTCTGGTCACTCCCCTATCTAAATCTGTGCTTATGGGATGTTTTCTCATTGGCCTGTGAGAGTGTGAGAGGTTTTATTTATTATTAGATTCAGTTCACCACTACCCTATACATTACACGCTACATGAACACCTATGTAGTATTCTATTCATGTGGTAGCATGAGGCCCTTGAGAACTGCTGGGGTGACTTCCTCACTAATTGTACAGCACCAGGGGCTGGCTGGCAACTTTTAGCCTGGGGGGCAAGTAAAAGACACTGGCCCTGATTTACCGATAATCACTCCACTCCATAAACATCGGTATTGCTTGAAACTATGAATGGGTTGAGGGGACTGAGGGTCTCATTCAGACCCGCTCGCGAGCGCTGTACGCTCGCAAGCGGGTCGATGGTGCCAAAATGCGCATGCGCACGACGGAGGCGCCTCCGTCGTACGCATGCACGAGACCCGAATAACGACGGGGTAGCCGTCGTTAAGGGTCTCGCACCAAAGGGGGCGTGCTGTCGATGGTGAGTGACAGCACGCCCCCTTTGGTGGGCGTGGCTGCCCAGACGAAGGCGTTCCCATGGGAACGCCTACCTTCTGGGTCCGGTCCCACTGACATCACTAGTGATGTCAGTGGGAGTGTTTTTGGCTCTGATAGAGCCAAAAGCACTCCGGGCTTGCGGCAGACGAGACCCTACCACAAGGGTCTCGTCGCAAGCCCGATGGTCTTGACCATCGCGACCAACATCATGGACGCTCGGATAAGCTGTGGATGGTAACCCACAGCTATGCGAGCGTCCAAAAGGCCCCTTCGTTAAAAAAAAAAAAACATGCCCTGATTCAGAGCGGGCGCTCGTTCAGAGCGTCCAGCTCTGAATCAGGCCCTGAGGCCACAGAGTTGTTTGCAAGTATAAATATGCACACCTATTGCAACAAGTGTAGGTTGATGCACACTGAAGATTAGTAGCAATCTAAACATACAGATAGGGAGCAGGCGCGCCACATAGGCGCAAGAGTACAAGCTCCTGAATGCTGTCCAACTCAGCATCACTGGGAGGGAGGCACTGTCTTCTTACAAACATACAAAGGTGAGCGCTGGCACCGGACGCAAACTAAGACAAATCATAAAAATTATGAACAGTAAATGCAGTTAGTAAAGTCACTCTCCATGTTTAAAAACAAATAAGAATATTATGGACTTCACATAAAAACATACATTTATGTAATCCTTAAACCGCTCACACTCAGTGCTGCTCTGTGAGTGTGGGAAAGCCCTCTAATGCTCAGCGCCGCTGTCACGGACTCATGTAGATAGATAGTATATATATATCCCCTCAGCATTTTATCTAATTGCTCCTTTGTGTGCAGTAGCTAGTGGTGACCTGCAGAGCTGACTGCATGCAGGGCTGACAGTCTCCTCTAAATCCAGGAGCTGCAGCAACTTTTTATGGGGAGGCTGTAATCTCTCCCTCCCCTTCTGCCCGGGGGCAGCTGTCACAGACACCCGGGGCGGATGGGATGGAAAACCAGCCCAGGTAATTTTTGGAAGCAGCTCTCATGTGGGCAGGCTCTGTTGAGAGGGTGGGGTCTGCTGAGTGACTACCACATAATACAGAGGACAACGCAGCAACCAGCATAAAATGCAAAGAGCATAGCAGTGATATATATATATATATATATATACTGTATATATATATATACTGTATATATATACACACACACAGATATAGCCACGCTCATCTATCCCGCAATGCGAGTGCATTCCAGCATGGATGGCATGACTAGTGTGCCTGCGCCACTCCATGGACTTCAATGCGGCAAACAACAGCTGTGAGTATTTGCAGCCTAGCGTATGCTGTGCTACGCAGTGATGCGTGCGGAAGCATCACCACAACGATGAACGTGACTACATCTGTGTATAGTTCCACTTGAAACCAGCAGCACACACTTCAAATATACAGTAAAGGAGTGCAAGGCACATAAAATGTTGCCAATATGCAAAAAAGAGACAGCACATAATAATTTATCCAGCATTAGTGCAAATTAGCATCATTGCATCCATAAAGTGCATATCAATATGTCGAGGTATGAGGGAACTAATTATTGTGACAATACACTTCAGCAATATAGCCATGCAGAGTAGTCATCCAGAGCAGCAAAATCACAAGTCCCCATCAAATACAGAGCACTCTGCCTCGGAATATCAGAATATGGATATGCACTTTATTATGGATGCTCTATTGCTGGATAAAATATCTGATTCATTCGAAAAGGATGTGCTGGCTCTTTTTTTCATATATATATATATATATATATATATATATATATATATATACATACAGCAAGTGGATGGGTAGCACTGTAGATGAATATATATATATATTTATGTAGATATATATACACACACATAAAACTTATATACTATATATATATATATATACACACACACATATATATATATGTATGTGTGTGTGTATATATATATATGTATGTATGTATATAAGTTTTATGTGTGTGTGTGTATATATATATATATATATATATATATATATATATATATATAGCAAGTGGATTTGTAGCACAGTAGATGTGTGTGTATATATATAAAATGTATATAATATATTTGTCAGGCAGACATATTTTAAACATGACAAAACCGTTTACTTACTGACTGACTGTCATAAGTCAGAATTTGCAGGCTGGTGCTGTTCCCAGCCATCTGTGCACAGGGCGGCTGCTTGTTGTGGAAGGTCCTGGAGGCGGAGCCATCAGTAATGACTGACAGGCTCCGCAAAGGCTTATGAGAGGAGCTGCTGTGGCTGGGCATGCGCAGCAGCTCCCCCGGCTGCCATTTTTGTTTATTACAGTAGTTGTAATGCTGCACGATCGCGGCAGCAGGGCCAGCAAAGTAACGGAGTGGGTAAGGAAAGGGCGGCCTAAGGGGTCTGCACCTAGACACACCCCCTCCCGTTCCTCCGCATCCGCTGCCTCCGATTCCAAACCAACACTGTTCCCTACTCATACCTGCTACTCATGCCCGCTGGCTCCTCCTTAGTTTCAGTTCGCTGGTCACTGCTCATCTGCCTGCTGGTTTCTCTTATCTCCTCCTTTTAGCCGCAGGCCCACAGCCACTGTTACTGGGTGTTCTTGGACAGCTCTGAGCCTCTGGCCATTACTGCAGAGGAGGCGGCCCGGGACAGTAGATGACGCTGCGGCACGGGGGGCACATGGCACCCTGCCCCCCGGCCCAGTCCGCCACTGTACAGCACTCTGGAAAAGTATTGTACATGTAGGTTATTATATATTAATGCAGTTCTTTCCCCTCTACTTAATATCTGACAGCATTGTTTTACCATACAGCCTATTTACAATGTATGAAAATAGTAGACTTAATAAAAATGATTTGTGACTTCCCTAACAGAGATGTTGATGGTTTTTCCATAGGGAACCCATTCCTATGTGCTGGGGAGAGAACCCCTGATGAAGTTAAGCCTCCATAAAGCACGAGCTATTTGCACAGTAGGCCATCGCAGACTATAATGCCGGGCTTACCTTCTCATTCTTTCACTTCAGCCAGAGCCTAATTAAGAATCCATGGGGACCTAAGCAACTTACTGGTTTGGGACCCCTTTTCCGTTTGTCAAAAATGAAGACCCCCTCTGTGCCCATTCTGCCTTAGTCAGGAGTTCAGGATAACTAATGGATCATCCGGCTCTGACTTCAGTCCAGAGATTAAATCGTAGCTCAATGACGACTGATCTCATTCTTAAAATGTTTTTTTTTGTGAAATACCGGTGGCTGAGCGTTTCAAATCCGACCCCAGAAGCCCGACTAGTGAAGATCCCGACGGAGGGAGGTAAGTACCCTATCCCCCCCCCCCCCACCTAACCCTCCTTTGGTGGTGCCTAAACCCTAACCTCCCCCCCGGTGGTACCTAACCCTAACCATCCCCCCTTCCTGCACCCTAAACCTAACCCTTTAGGGGTGGGTGGGGGTGCCTCCGTCTGGCAGTCACGCCCCCGGCACGCCCACCAAAGGGGGCGTGCTGTCAATCAACATCGACAGCACGCCCCCTTTGGTGCGAGACCCGGAGCGACGGAGAGTGGGGCAACATCGACCCGTTTGCGAGCGTCCTTTGCGAGCGAACGGGTCTGAATGACCCCCAGAGACACAGCTCTTTTATTTATTCATCGTTTTTAGAAATTCGTTACCTTGGAAAATAACATGAAACAGCATTTGGTGGATTTCTTTTCGTTCATTTTATAGTTTCTTTCTTTGTCATTTCACTTTTATCTCTGGTTCTTCTTCGTAAATTCTATTGGTTGTGTTGTGTTTTTTATACACAGCTTGTATTGTTTTCATGTCATAATAGTGAAAAATAGATGAACTAGAGTTAGATTGCTTTAATTGTATTCAGTCTTCATCTCTTGCTTATCTGGAATTCTACCACATTATTAGCCAATCAGATCAGTGGAATGTTCACAGCAGCACATAGCATTTCAGGAGATGAGTGTGTTGATCTTGTGAGAGGTAGTGACCTGTCCACTCACATAACTTCAGTGACGTGGCGGGAAGGGATAAAGACAAGTGGGAACACACACACTATAGAAGTTTTAGTCCCTGAGCGATATCGTCTAGTGTGTCCCCGGCAGGGTGTGCCCAATGTCGTTCATGACATTGAGCACACTCGCTGAACGATATCATTAACTAAATCGTTCAGCGCCGGGCTCTCTCCCCCATTCCCCAACATGCAGCAACCTGACAATATCGTCAGATTGGCCTGCATGTTTGCCAGATGAACGATAAAGACGAACGACCTGCGGGAACGCGCATCGTTGGTCGTTATCGTTCATCGTTTTGGTGAAAAAAATGGATGATAACGTAAACGATAACAATATCGTTATCGTTCAGTCAGCCCAGTGTGTACGCACCATAAGGACAAGGGTCTCCAACAGCTCAATGGGCAACTGTCAAACTGGAAAATTCTGGGGTCATATGTGCCCCTAACTAAACAAAACTCATCTACAGAGTTCTAGGCTACATCTTAAGTTTTTGGTGTGCGTGCGTCGCCCATACCATTGAAAGTAGTTTAGTAAATTGAATTGCTTGTAACTTTGTTTGCAGAAATCATAATACAGAAATTGTAACTAATTGTTAGTGTTCTCATAATTATGACACCAAAGTCAGCGCATCCTCTGAAATGTGTGTTCTCGGACCCCAGAAGCTAGCTTTATTTTTATTTCTTACTAATTGCATGTATCTCTCTCTTGGTTTCTGACTTTAGAAAGCTGCTATCAAAGGTATTAGCCAGGTGGTAGCCTCCAGAATTGCAATGGCTGCTCCCGGGATGAGTAAGTATGATTATTGTCTGTTTTCTAATTCGGTTCCAAATGAATTCAATCACACAGCAATCTCTTCACCCAAAGCTCATTCTTTTAAAGGTTTTTTTTTTTGTTAAATACATCAGTATCCTTGCCCTATGTTCACTGGATCTTGTGCCAAGACAATGTTCCTGCATTACCAGGGAAAGATCTGTGTCCTTGGTGCCTCCTACAGCTGTGGGTCACAAGTGGAAGCCTAGCTGTTCCTGTTACTAGCCAGCACTGATCATACAGTATTTTACTACAATTCAAGTGACCAAAAATGGGATGTAAATATAATAGGAATACTTCGGCTTTAATTTCAAGTGTACTCTTGATGATAAATCCAAGATTGCTGATCTGCAGCTGTACAGCTGGGTACACACTAGACAATATTTCGGACAATTTGACAAATCTTTCAAATCGTCGAGTGTGTACGTACTATCGCGAGCTCCTGTGAGTCGCTCGTTGTGTCTTTTGGTCTGTCCTACATGCTGCTCTATCTGAGGATGTCATTAACTAGTTTTACCTCATCGTGCAGTGTATACGCTCTACCGAACGACCAGGCAAATATGGTTACGTTATACTATATAGTTAACGATCTAACCACCAAACGATGCACGATATATTGTTCCGTCATTTGTAACATTGCACAGTGGCCCTGATTCAGAGCCGGACGCTCTGACAGAGCGTTCTCGCTCTGAATCAGGGCCGTCCCTTCTCCTTTTTGGAGCGGCCTCCTGGCTGCTCGCATAGCTGTGGGTGACCACCCACAGCTATAGCGAGCGGCCAAAATGATGGTCGTGATGGTCAAGACCATCGCGACCATCGGGCTTGTGACGAGACCCTGCAGTAGGTTCTCGCTGCTGCAAGCCCTGGAGTGCTTTTTGGCTCTATCAGAGCCAAAAGCACTCCCACTGACATCACGCCCACCAAAGGGGGCGTGCTGTCAATCACCATCACCAGCACACCCCCTTTGGTGCGAGACCCATAACGACGGCTTGGCCGTCGTTATTCGGGTCTCGCGCATGCGCACTTGGGCAACATCGACCCGCTCGCGAGCGCTCAGCGCTCGCGAGCGGGTCTGAATCAGGCCCAGTGTGTATGCACTCTATCGTTTGTCCAGGAGTTCAAGGGAAATTGTTGAAGATATCGTATAGTTTGCACATCGTCTAATGCAGTGGTTCTCAAACTCAGGGCCTGATTCTGAGCCGGACGCTCTGAATCAGGGCGTTTTTTTATTTTTTTTGTGCGGTGACCACCCACAGCTATTGCGAGCGGCCAGGTTGATGGTCTTGACCATTGGGCTTGCGACGAGACCCTTGTGGTAGGGTCTCGCAGCCGCAAGCCCCAGAGAGCTTCTGGCTCTAATAGAGCCGCAAGCTCTCCCACTGACATTACTGGTGATGTCAGTGGGGCCGCCCCCGAATGGCAGGCGTTCCTTCGGGAACGCCTCCGTTTGGCCAGCCACCCCCCTGCCCGCCTACCAAACGGGGTGAGCTGTCAATCACCATTGACAGCTCGCCCCCTTTGGTGCGAGACCCGGAGCGACGGAGCACCCGTCGCTAGCCGGGTCTCACGCATGCCCAGTGGGCAAACATCAACCCGGTTGCGAGCACGCAGCGCTTGCGACCGGGTCTGAATCAGGCCCTCTGTCCTCAGGACCCCACTCCTGATCACGTTTTGTAAGTCTCCTAGCAGGTGCACAGGTGTAGTCATTACTCATGGACACATTTAAAAACGATCCCCAGGTGGAGCTAATTATTTCACTTGTGTACCCTGTGGTTTAATGTGTACCCAGCTTAAGGCTGGAGGCGGAGAGACATAGTCATGCACAGTGAGTGATTAGCAAACTGGGCAGGTTGCCTGTGCCTCTTCCAAATTATGGCACGTGGGAGGGGGAATATTTATTTTTTGTGAAGATTCTAGTAATGGTTATTTTACAAAATAATAAAAAAAGCCCAGGTTTGGACCTGACCTCCTTAAACAAATACAGAGACCATAGTCACAGGGAGCTCCAACTATATTGCTTTGTCTTGTATATGCTGACACAAGGTGTAAAGCAGGGGTCTTCAACCTTGGCCCTCCAGCTGCTGTGGAACTACACATCCCAGCATGCACTGCCACCTTTTTGCTATAACAACATGCTAAAACTATGGCAGTGCATGCTGGGATGTGTAGTTCCACAGCAGCTGGAGGGCCAATGTTGAAGACCCCTGGTGTAAAGAGTGAAACCCATAGCCACACCACGGTATAGTCATGCAGTTATGCCAGTACTTGAAGGTCGTTCTTCTCAAATAATATAAAAGCCTATTTGTTATTTTTTATGCATCATAAAAATCATTGATAAAATCTTTTTTTTATTCCAGTACTCCTGCCAATTCTGATGCAGAAACTGGAGTCTTTTCCCTTTATGAAAGTGAGTAAGTCTAGATAGATGGGAAATTGTTGAATTGGTATCTTCTGTATAGCAACGTACTATTTATGAATAATGTGCCTACTAGTGTGACTTTTGGGGGTTTTAGGAAGTATAGAGAATTTCAGCTATTACAAGGACACCAGGAGACAGGACATAAAAGTCAGGACCTCATTCAGAGGCGGTCATTAGTTGCAAGCGGTCGCACTGAATCAGGGCGGCCGCTTGCATCCTGAACGACCACCTCCTTGTCGATCACTAAGCTGTGGGTTAACACCCACAGCTCTAGCGACCGACATTGGTGATGGTCGCGATGGTCAAGACCATC
Source organism: Taudactylus pleione (assembly GCA_031769625.1). Classification (NCBI taxonomy): domain Eukaryota; kingdom Metazoa; phylum Chordata; class Amphibia; order Anura; family Myobatrachidae; genus Taudactylus; species Taudactylus pleione. The sequence continues at coordinate 1,921,551 of JAUIMM010000463.1, forward strand.
GCGACCATCAGGGCTTACTACCAGACCCTAAGGTTGGGTCTGGGCACTCGTAAGCCCCAGGGAGCTTCCTGCTCTGATCGAGCCGGAAGCTCCCCACTGACATCAGCAATGATGTCAGTGGGGCCGCCCCCAAACGGCGAGCGTTCTGGCGGGAACGGTTCCGTTTGGGCAGGTACGCCCCCTGCCCGCCTCCCAGACGGGGCGAGCTGTCACTCACCATCGACAGCTCGCCCCGTCTGCTGCGAGCCCCCTAGCGACGGAGCGTCCGTCACTAGTCTGGTCTCGCACATGCGCATGACGGAGCCGGCTCCGTCGTGCGCATGCCCAGTGGAGCAACATCGAGTCGGTTGCGAGCGCTCAGCGCTTGCGACCGACTCTGAATGACCCCCTCAGATTGCTTCAAATATGCTTCTAACCTACACTAAGAAGATGGTGGTTATTCCATATAATACACAATACTAATTTAAAAAAAAAAAAAAAGTTTCACAGCAAAGGCTCAACAGCTCCACAAAGAAATTTCATTTTTATTGCTAATTGCTGAATAAAACCATGGTGAGTAAACAGATCTCTTGAATTTCTGCAAATTAAAGATCTATGTGACACAATTGCCATAGTACAGTAACAACAGTTTTTACCCAATCCTAAAGTATTCTGAAGAGATGACATCACTAAGTTCTATTCATAGTACAAGTATACACGTTGCAATTAACATACCCCAAAAATCAGAGGGTCACAAAAGCCAATTTATCCTTGTTGAGGCTTTGCTTGCATAACAACTGGATTCACAATGATGTACTCTGATTTGAATGGAATCCATTCAGAATGTTGACGTGGTCTGAGTGTCGACACAAACTAATATTGACTTTCAACATGTTAAAATTCACAATGTAGTCAATGACAGAATGTCGACACAACATAATGTCGATTTTAGGGTTAGGCTGCAGTTAGGGATACTCACCCCGTAAATGGAAAAAACTGTGTTGTCGACATTCTATGGCAAAATTTGACATGTCTACCTTCCATCCATGCCGACATTCTGAATGTCGACATTTTGTGCCAAGCAAAGGTTTTTATTCTAGATAATGGGCAATTCGGGGAGGATTGTGTGTTCCTGCAACTCTAACCCACGTTTTGCCAGTGGCTGTGTTCCACATTCATGGCTTAGAGTAGTGTTGGGCTTGGGGCCAATAAGCTTTTGTAGCAGGGATGCTTTAAGACTGGAGGGGCCCTGTGTGCAGATGTCCGTCCCCCCTTTGAAAAAAATGGCAGATGCTCAGAATCCGTCCCAGAGTTTTTTCCTGCTCATTTGCCGTTTATTTCCGAAATATCGTATTTGCATCATCTTCAGAAATATCGCGCTGGCACCATATTTCTGACGACATTTTGGGTATAATGGCGCAGGCAGTTTACAGATACGTCAATGCTTTGCAGGGACCCTTTTTGTTTTTGGAGAAAAAACCAATAGAACATGATGCAGATGAAGGCCCAGGTTCTTCATAGCCTGCAGAGAGGGGTAACATATACATTCCCCTGTGCTAGGGACAAGTGGAAAAGGAAAATGTGACCTTAGTGTTCCATTAAATGATACTATATTACTATGTATAATTGTGTAATTTCTCCTATACCCATTTGCTTCTTTTATCATTTTAAAATATTTATTTCTGCAGAAAATCCATTTTCTCCACGCTCCCCTGCAGGTCACATTAGCTGGTGGTTTGTAAGTATAAAATACCAGTCCTGGTAACCAGTTTATATCATGGCGCTATAAGCCCATAACATACTCTCCAAATCACCGCTGGCCTTATGAGTTCTGAAGAATATAATATCCCAGATCCTGCCGGGACTACACAATCTTTTTGAGAGGCTTCTTCCATTCTATTGGCTTTTGCATATAAACACTTTTCTTGCACCCTTAGTACATTTCATCTCAGTTGTATTTACCGCATGAATGCAGAATGCTGCATATAGTGTTCATTGCCAGCAGTATGCACAAGCATTAAGAGTAAAATGCTGGACAGAAGCATCTGTCACACACTGTCATTTTAAGATTTCTATGGTGAATGATGTGAGTGGCCAAATATTCTCTGTAGAGCGCTACGGAATATGTGTGCGCTATATAAATAACTGGTAATAACTAAATAATAAACTAGATGTGGAGATGAGCCCTTGTCTATGCGCTGTGTAATTCTGTCTCTTCTCTCCCAGCTTACTGTTCATGGTTCCTGTCGCCTGTTCACTGTTTCCACAGCAATGGTAAAACTTTTTCCACTCGCTAGTTTGTTGTCATTTACAGCTCGATAGATATCGTTGCTTTGTGACAGCTGAAAGTCACGTGTTTGCACCGCTGTAACAGGGAGGCATGTTGTCACGCCTAGGGGACTGGGCCGCCAGCCGTAGGGAGTGGAGCACTGGCCGGTGTCCTAAGGATGCTCCGAGCAGCTCCACAGGCTGCAGGCTGACTGCCCACAGTGTCCTTGGTGCTTCGGACGGCTCTGCAGTAGCCCAAGCCAAATGCGGGTGCCATGGGACAGCGATAGTGCCGCCCCCAGGGTTCTGCGACCGGCACGACGGCACCGCTCCTCACCTCTAGTTATGGCCCTTTGTGCATGCTTACATCTGTATGTTTCTATAAAATAACTTTTTTACGTTTAAAAATAAAATGAAAGGGGCAATGTGTGTTAATGTGTTTCCAAAAAGGAGCAGAATTTGTAATCCCTGTAACTTTACCCCTCTAGTTTATCACTTTTAAATGTATCAAAACACATTTAGGGGTCTATTTACTAAGCAGTGTTAGGAGACAGAGTGAAAAGTGATAAGGTGCCAGCCAATCAGCTCCCAACTGTCATTTTTTAAACACAGCCTGTGAGATGACATTTGGGAGCTGATTGGCTGGCACCTTATCACTTTCTTATCACTTTTCACTCTGTCTCCTAACACTGCTTAGTAAATAGACCCCTAAAACATTAAGGGAGGGTACCCATTATAATAGTGATGGACATTTGTGCTTGTGGTAAGAAGCACTTTTGCTTCCTCCTTGTGTCCTTTCCAAAATCAATTGCATGCTCATTGTACTGTTTGGTGTCTGCCTTGGGTGCCCCTTCTTCTGTGCTGAGAGGTCCCCTGAGGAACTCCGCCACAAATTAGTGGGCAGGACTGGTCATAAGGGGGTTATCTAGCCCATCCCCCTTCCTTGTCATCCGGCCATATTATTCCAAGTGTTGCATGGCAGGTCTCCCTTTATGGTTTCCGGAGTTCTCCCCATGCAGTAAAAGTGGTGGGCTGGAGGGGATGGAGCCAAGCTGCAGAGGTCCATGAAAGAAACTGGTCAAGCAGTGGACGCATCTGTTAAGTTTGTCCCGATACTTATAGCCTTGCAGCCAGGTCTGATGCATATTACATAAAGCTTTTCATCAGCTATGTCATGATGTGTTTTGAAGAGAGTGAGGAGCTCATTCAGAGTCGGTCGAAGCGGCCGCTCGGTCGTACGGGAAAAGGGGCCGGATATGCAAGTGATTCCCTCGCAAGTTGCGTCCCTAAGTTCGGATCGTTAGCTGGCCGACCAAGGGGAGGAAGTGGCCGGAAGACAAAAAAATATGCCCCCTTCTCGTACGCATTACACGTCATCTCCGGGCATATAAGGATTAATCGAGACCATCGCGAACCATCGGAACTGGTCGTAGAGCTTAAGGTTGACCATACCCTCTCTTAAGCTCTACGATCCTGTCAGTGTAAAAACCTCCCATGTCACATGTGCCATGACGCTACTTTGTTAATTATGCACTCCCATAAACCGTATGCACTCCCATAAAACGCCATTCGCATAATTAGGCACGCCTGCGTTCGGATGTCCACTCCCCCGTTTTCAAGCACCTTCCCCTGTTACCACCCACAAACGCCTCCATCTGTCACTCAAACTACCGACCTGGCTGTGTTCAAGGAGAGAGAAATTTCTGATCGTAGCGGCTAGTTTGCGCACGCGCATTGCGAACTTTACGCATGTGCAGTATAGCGAACATCGGTGGCGTACGACCGTGCGGCCACTTCGACCGACTCTGAATGAGGTCCTCAGTGTCTTCTTGCAATAAATGATTTTAACCTTCTGTTATTTCCTAATATAAGAAAAATAAGTTGCGTGATTTCAATGTCCATACGATATGATTTTTCTCTCATTTCAGTTCCATGGCTGTGAGCAATCTGGAGCCAGAGCTTCAAGACTCCATCCGGAACCAATATGGAGACAAAATTCAATATGTTTATTTTAACAAAGGCTTGTAAGTGTAGGGTATACAGAATTTGATACTAAACCCAGGAGCCAACTGAACCAAAAATATCCTCTGACCACTGGGTGTAGTTAGTATCTTTTTAATGACTGGACACATTTACAAAAAAAAAAGTTTATTTTTCTAAGATAAGCTAAACGCAGAGGTAGTGCCTGGTACCCTCACCAATACTGAGTGTGCCATTGTTTTATCAACTGGTGACAGGGCCGATTTGTCTTACCGGCACATAGTCATTCGAATGTTGGTGCATGCTGTTGTACATTGTTAAAGAAGGCCTCCAGATAATGATTTATTGATACGAGGAATGCTGCTTCATCCCTGCTCACTACACAATGAAAGGACTAAAAATAGAACACGTTGCATTCTGGGTCCATTCAGCCTCTAGAGGAAGGGCAGTGAGTACCGATACAGCTTCTCTCATAATGATCAATAGACAAGCCCAGACTGTGTTCCCCTCTCAGTGATTGACGTGCAGGGCAGCGCGCCGCGGGCGGATTGCAGAACACCTGTGAGCACAAGGCCTTAAACCGTTCAAACCTCGTTACATTTTAACTGTTTGGAAGTACCAAAGGAATTTTGACAGCATTGTTCTACATAAATGTGAGACATGTTTTAAAAATTGTACTGTGTTTTTCTGATAAACCTACGGAAAGAATATTTTTTGTTTTTAAGATTTTGACACCCTTTATGCTGGGCATACACTGACAGATAAAATATGTGCCAGACCGAAGGGGGTTCTATCTGGCAGCCTGACACCCAGCAGATATCATGGCCATACACTGTGAGATATTTCATAGTGTATGGCTACACCGTATCTGTCTTCCTCCCCCGGGGAGGACACATTTCCCCTTTCCTCCCCTGTGTGGGAACAGGGGAAATGTCGGTCGGAGGCGGCAGTGCTAACGCTTCCCGATGTGGCCAACCTTTAACTTTGAAAATATCGCATAGGATGGACATGTTGGAGGATTCGGCATGCCCGACTGAGTGATATTTTTGGATAGGTCTTCACAGTGCAATTATCTGGGCGATCCGCATGTATTTGGGGGATTTCATAGATAATTGTATAATGTATGACCTATAGCATGCATCTCAGGTCTGCAAGAAAAAAAATGTATTATGTGATTGAATTAATTGAACTTTTAATGTAGACAGGAATTTTTATATTATATAGGGAAAATTATTAATTTAAAAATGTATGTTTTTAAGAGGGTGGTGTATCAGACCTTCCGAAGAGGACATGTGCAGAAGTTACCTTAGAGCTGATTGGTTAATATGGGTATCATTTTATAAAATGTACTTGATGCATGATAGCTAGTAGCTGGCTGGTTGCTATGGGTAACTTCTCCACTTGTCCTCTTTAGAAGGTTTGATAAACCTCCACCTATAGCTGGGTACACACTATATCTGTCCTACGATAAATCGTTCCATCGCGGATCATAACGATATATTGTACAGATGGTGCAGTGTACACCCGATCAGTCGTTCATCCCATCGTCCCATCTGTTCTGCATGGCAGATGGTACAGTGCAATGAACGACGCCATGCTGATACATGCAGCATGTAACAATATATTGCACCGTTATACACCGGATCGTGTAGTGTGTACGGTGCGCGATGTCTCGTTACAACACGTTGCTCTTTCATATAGTGTGTACCCAGTTTAAGTCACAACTTACAAACACTTCTCAATCTCACACCTTACATCTCGGAGGCCTATACTAGTTTGAGCAGTGGGCGTTGCAGGACTGTGGGAAGAATTGGGAAATATTCTAAAAAGTGAGAAACAGAACACATTTTCTGAACAGCTGAACTGATCAATTGATGTCTCTGATACATTTTTAAACCTGCAGTAGCAGAGTTAAGCAAATAACTGAAGACAACTGACATTGACATAACTATCCATTGTACAAAACAAATAACATTACATTATAGATGGTCTTATGGGCTCTGTGACCTGCAGCCTGTACATAACAAATACCCATTTCACACTGCCATCAACCCGGGTTACTGCGCAGTGTGAAAGGTCCAATTGAAATAATCCGGGTCAGGGTAACGAGCAGGGTTCCGTTCACTGCATAGGGAGAAACGACGCTTTTGCCAATGGCGGTGACATCATCGACCCGGCAATATTGCCGGGTCAGGCCGCCAGTCTGAAAGGGGCCTCAAGCAGGTTGCACCTGGGATCGACGTAATCCCGACAGCTGGCTTCCCAACTGCTTTATCCCGGCGAGGGTTAAATGACTTGCGTCCGGCGGTAATTCATAACGATTCCAGTGCATACACATGGTCAGATTTTCCTTCAGATCTGTACAATAACTATTTTAAAAATCGTTCATATCTGAAGGAAAATCTGACATGTTTGTCAGATGAACGATGCGTGTTCCCGCTTGTCAGATAACGAAATCTGACATCTGATGTGTTTGCAGTCAGATTTGTCAGATTTCATTCATTTTAATACAGGCAAAAATTGTTCGTAGTTCATGAAATCGTTCGGAGTTCGTTTGTCTGACAGATTTGACTGTGTGTATGCACCTTTTGTGATTGCAGGTGGAGGAGATGGAAACCTGTATAGTGCGGCTCCGTAAATTTTGTCGCTCCTCCACTGACTTAAAGCAGGCTTTGCTGCTGATGGTAGTAGGCAGTTCCTTATGAATAAGGGATGCCACTGTTAACCATAAAGTAATACTCCAATGGTTGGAAGCATACACAAAGTTGAAGGCAGTCCACTGTGTACCCTTGACGTGTTTCTCTCCTCTTTCAGGGTTTTTTTTCAAAAGGCAATGAAGCCCTGTGTAGCACAGTCTATAAAATGGCAGTTAGAAGCTGAATAGTTGCTATGGGCAACTTATCCCAGTTGAGTTCTAGTCCATATTAGCATGGTATTGTTGCCATATTTTTATTTTATTTGTAGATAGGGAGGGGTGGTTTGTCAAAATCAATATCCTGTATGTATGTGTGTGTGTGTATATGTGTATATATATATATATATATATATATATATATATATATATATATATATATATATATATATATATATATATATATGAATGCACAAGATGTCACAGTCGAAGGGGGTTGAGGCTGTGTTCCTGGGCTGGGTCCTGGATCAGTGGTGCTCTCAGAAGAAGGCCAGGTCTGATGAAGTTCCTGTGCATGAAGGAACAAATAGTCAAGAGAATCCTACAAGAGGAACAATAGGTACGCTGGCTACGACTGGTGGGTACTGGTCTCTGGGTATAATGGAGGACAGCGGTAGCACGGAGCTACTTGGTGTGGCTGGGGAGATGTAAGGTGATGGTGGTAGCACGGAAGCTACTTGGAGCGGCTAGGGAGCCGTAAGGTGATGGTGGTAGCACGGAAGCTACTTGGAGCGGCTAGAGAGCCGTAAGGTGATGGTGGTAGCACGGAAGCAACTTGGAGCGGCTAGGGAGCCCTAAGGTGATGGTGGTAGCACGGAAGCTACTTGGAGCGGCTAGGGAGCTGTTAGGTGATGGTGGTAGCATGGAAGCTACTTGGAGCGGCTATGGAGCCCTTAGGTGATAGTGGTAGCACGGAAGCTACTTTGAGCAGCTAGGGGGCCGTTAGGTGATGGTGGTAGCATGGAAGCTACTTGGAGTGGCTAGGGAATAGAAAAGCTCTGGGGAGCGCAGTGAGGAGGCTCACTTAGACTAGCTAAGGAAACTAGTTGCACTGGAAACTAACTGCTACAGCAGGAATCCTTTTATCCAGGCTGCTGAAGGCTGATTGGTGGAGGCGGAGTAACGTGGGCAATCCAACATGGCCACGCCCATGGACCGGAGCGCTGCTGTCTATTCCCTCAGGGGCCGAGGCAGACCACGGGTGCCGGAGAGGAGGCCCGGACAGAGCCAGGTAATGAGGAAGCAGCCGATGGCGCCCCATGTGAGCGCCGAGGACACTGCGGGTGAGCACCCGCAAAGGTAAGTAATGGGGTCTGTTTCTGGGGTCTCCGTGGGGATTTGTGACAGTACCCCCTTTTCCACAAGTGGCCTCAGGACACTTCTTTGGTTTGTGAGGAAATTTCATATGAAATGCCTTGATTAAACGAGGTGCATGAACATCAGAAGCATTCATCTAGATTCTTTCCTCAGGACCATACCCTTCCCAGTCGATTGAAGTATTGGAGATGGTTGTAACAAAGACGGGAGTCTAGAATCTCTCTGACTTCAAATTCTTCTCGTTGAGTTTGAACACTTGAGGCGTTGGGAAGAGCCTTCTGGAATCTTTTTAGGACTAGTGGCTTCAGGAGAGAGATATGGAAGGAATTGGGTATACAAAGAAAAGGTGGTAGTTTTAATTGGTAGGCAACGGGGTTAAGCACTCTGATTATCGGAAAGGGTCCGATGAAGCGTGGAGCCAACTTCATGGAAGGAACTCGAAGTCTGAGATTACGAGTGGAAAGCCAGACCATATCTTCAGTTTGAAGATTCAGACCAACTCGTCTCTTGCGATCTGCAAATGTTTTGTATTGAGCCGAAGCTTGGGTCATAACTGAGTAGACTTTCTTCCAGATGTCAGAGAATTTCTGAAGAGATAACTTGGCCATCGGTACATCCAAAACTGGGAGCAGGGCGAATTCTGGAACTCGCGGATGATGACCAAAGACTGTGAGGAAAGGAGTTGACTTAGTGGTAGTATGGTAGGGATTGTTGTGGGCAAACTCAGCCCAAGGAAGAAGTTCAATCCAGTCATCTTGAGAGGAGGAGATGAAGGTGCGAAGGGACTGCTCTAGATCCTGGTTAACCCTCTCGGTTTGCCCGTTGGTTTGAGGATGGTATGCAGTGGAAAACTTCAGCTCCACCCATAGGGCCGAACAAAGTGACCTCCAGAACTTCGCCACAAACTGCACCCCTCTGTCAGAAATGATTTCTTGGGGTAGGCCATGTAATTTGAAGATCTCCTTAATGAAAGCTTGAGCGAGTAACAGTCCACAACAACCCAAATGGTATTATGACCTCGAGATGGAGGGAGATCAGAGATAAAGTCCATTGACAAGTGGGTCCATGGTGTTAACGGAATAGCTAGTGGTTAGAGCTGTCCGAGTGGAGCCTGCCAGGGCACTTTGTGTTGGGCACACTTGACATGAAGAAATATAGGAGACGACATCCGCTTTCATGGAAGGCCACCAATAAGATCGCCAGACGAATTCCAAAGTTTTATCAATACCAAAGTGTCCGGAGAAATGAGACTCATATGCCCACTGTAACAACTTTTTGCAAAGATGAGGATAAACAAAAGTCTTCCCAACAGGAGGTGTTGTGGAGACGTTGATAACAGCAAAAGCAGTTGGATCTAGGATTGGATGAGACTGTTCAGGGGGTTGTTCGGGACCACTCTCCATGGAATGAGAGAGAGCGTCGACTGTGCAATTTTGTGATCCAGGACGATAGGAAAGCTTAAAATTGAACCTAGAGAAAAACATCGCCCATCCGGCTTGCCATGGATTTAAACAATTAGTAGATTTTAGATACAGTAAATTCTTCTGGTCCGTGTAAATGGTGATGGGATACTGAGCCCCCTCTAAAAGATATCGCCACTCCTCAAGACCCAATTTTATGGCGAGTAATTCCTTGTCACCAATGGAATAGTTCCTCGCTGCTGGCAAAAATATTCGGGAATAGAACCCACAGGGATGAAGTTTCTCATCTTCAAAACGTTGAGAGAGAGAGAACTACTCCAATTCCTTCGGAAGACGCATCAACTTCTAGAATGAAGGGTCGCGTTAAACCCGGCTGTTTCAAGACGGGAGCAGAGATGAACGCCTGTTTGAGAAGTTGAAAGGCAGAAGTGGCTTCTACGGACCATTTGGTTGGATCTGCTCCTTTACAAGTGAGGGCTGTGATAGGTACCAACAGGGTGGAAAATCCCTTAACAAACTTGCATTAATAATTGGCAAAACCTAAGAACCGCTGTATAGATTTCAACGATGAAGGAGGAGACCAGTCAAGAATGGCTTGTAATTTAGAGGGATCCATCTGAAGACCTGTACCTGAGATTATGTACCCTAGGAAGGGTACCATATTAACTTCAAAAAGACACTTCTTCAGTTTAAAAAAGAGGTGATTGGAACGCAGCCTCAGAAGTACCTCTTTTACTTGACCACGATGACTTTCCAGATCATGGGAAAAGATCAAAATGTCATCCAAGTAGACCACCACGCATTTACACAGAAGATCTCTGAAAATTTAATTCACAAAGAATTGGAACACGGCTAGAGCATTGCAAAGACCGAAAGGCATGACAAGGTATTCGCAGTGACCATCCCTGGTGTTGAAAGCCATTTTCCACTCGTCTCCGGCCCATATACGAATCAGATTATAGGCTCCCCTTAAGTCAAGTTTGGTGAAAAGGATGGCTCCTTTGACTCTGTCAAACAGTTCAATTATATGGGGAAGTGGATAACGATTTTTGATAGTGATGTTGTTAAGACCTCTGTAATCGATACATGGGGGCATAAACCGCCATCTTTTTCACGAAAAAGAATCCAGCTACAGCTGGAGATGTGGAAGATCGGATAAACCCTTTATCCAGGTTCTCCTTGATGTACTCCGACATGGCTTGTGTCTCAGGTAAGGATAATGGGTATGTTCGTCCCCTAGGAGGCGTTTTCCCCGAAATCAGGTCAACGGGACAGTCCCAATCTCGATGGTGAGGTAAGGTATCGGCATTTTGTTTACTAAAGACGCCTTGAAAATCCAAATAGGCCTTGGGTAAGCTTACAGGTATCTGCAAAACAGAAGACGAACGGGTACTACCCGATGAAGGCAGTTTTTAAAGCAATCAGAGCTCCAGGAAATTATCTGCATAGTTGTCCAATCGATTTGCGGAGAATGTTTCTGTAGCCAGGGTAGGCCGAGAACTAAAGGATGAGAGGCTTTGGGAATCACTAGGAAAGACAATTACTCAGAATGAAGGACTCCAATGGTAAGTTTAAGTGGCATGGTACGATGAGTAATGGTTCCACTTAAAATGCGACTACCGTCGATGGCAGTTAGAGTGATGACTTGAGGTAAAGCTTCCGTGAGAATTTGATGTTTATGGACAAAGTCCAAAGTCACAAAATTTGCTGCAGCTCCAGAATCTAAAAGCTACTACAGGTTTAGAACCTTGAGGAAGCTTCAACTGAGCCTGGATGGTGGAATCTGACTTCCTATGTGAGTCAATGGCAACTCCTAACTTAACCTCTCTTTTATAAGTTAGGAGGAGGCGTTTCCCGGATGGATTGGACAGGATTTAACTAAATGTTGGGGGGGATCCGTAATACATACAGAGATTCTGTCTCTGCCTTTTCTGCCGTTCCTCAGCCGACAAGCGGGAGCGGTTTACCTGCATGGGTTCTTCGCCCAAGGGGGGAGAAGGTAGTCGAGAAGCTGGACGTGGCCTTCCACGGTCGAATCTGCCCCTCTCCAAAGCATGCTCTCTGTGTCGTAGGTCCACCTTATTGCAGAGGGAGATTAAATCATCCAGTCTGGCTGGAAGGTCACGGGAAGCCATATTGTCTTTGAGTCTTTCTAAAAGACCACCCCAGAAGGCAGCAATGAGAGCATCCTCATTCCAGTTGAGCTCCAAAGCCAGGGTTCGGAATTGGATGACATATTGGCCGATGGTCCTGCTGCCCTGACAGAGGCATAGAATATCAGCTGATGCGGAAGTGGTTCTTCCAGGCTCATCAAAAATTCTGCGAAATGTGGCAACGAATTCAGGATAGTTAGAGAGCAAAGGATCCGATTTCTCCCAGAGGGGCGAGGCCCAATCGAGTGCTTGACCTGAGAGCAGAGAGATAATGTAGGCCACTCGGGTTTTGGCTGTCAGAAAGTTGGCAGGTTGAAGCTCGAAATTAATTTCGCATTGGTTCAGGAAACCTCTGCATAACTTGGGGTTGCCATCGAACTTGCTCGGAGGTGAAAGCTGAAGACGAGCAGAAGGTGGTACTGGAAGAGCAGGTGACACAGCAGGAGAAGAGGCGACTTGAGCGCCAACTGGAGCAGGGTGTGCTAGCAGGGCCTGAATGCTATCCAGACGTGACGACATATCCTGGATGAATTGAATCAACTGTACCTGAGAGGTCTCTTGTCTTTCCAGACGAGATAGCACATCTTGAGAGGAATCTACCCCAGATCCTTGACCACTTGCCGAGTCCATCGTGCCAGTGCAAACTGTCACAATCGAAGGGGGTTGAGGCTGTGTTCACGGGCTGGGTCCTGGATCAGTTTGGTTAGATACAGGTGCTCTCAGAAGAAGGCTGGGTCTGAGGAAGTTCCTGCGCATGAAGGAACAAATAGTTAAGATAATCCTACAAGAGGAACAATAGTTACGCCGGCTACGACCGGTGGGTACTGGTCTCTGGGTATAATGGAGGACAACGGTAGCACGGAAGCTACTTGGAGCAGCTGGGGAGCTGTAAGGTGATGGTGGTAGCACGGTAGCTTCTTGGAGTGGCTAGGGAGCCGTAAGGTGATGGTGATAGCATGGAAGCTACTTGGAGCAGCTAGGAAGCAGTTAGGTGATGGTGGTAGCACGGAAGCTACTTGGAGCGGCTAGGGACCCATAAGGTGATGGTGGTAGCACAGAAGCTACTTGGAGTGGTTAGGGAGCCATTAGGTGATGGTGGTAGCACAGAAGCTACTTGAAGCGGCTAGGGAATAGAAAAGCTCTGGGGAGCGCAGTGAGGAGGCTCACTTAGACTAGCTAAGGAAACTAGTTGCACTGGCAACTAACTGCTACAACAGGAATCCTTTTATCCAGGCTGACTGGTGGAGGCGGAGTCACGTGGGCAATCCAACATGGCTGCGCCCATGGACCAGAGCACTGCTGTCTATTCCCTCAGATGCCGGAGCAGACCGCAGGTGCCGGAGAGGAGGCCCGGACAGAGCCAAGTGATGAGTAAGGAGCCGCTGCCGCCCCATGTGAGCGCCGAGGATGTTGCTGGTGAGCACCCGCAAAGATAAGTAACGGGGTCTGATTCTGGGGTCTCTGTGGGGATTTGTGACACAAGAGTGGTTCAAGAAGTAAGATAACAAGACCTCTCACGTGTGTAATGTTCTCTGTTTCATTCTAATTTCCTTCCAATCCAGAGCAGGTAGACCACTGCTTCCCCTCACGGCCATTAGAGTGCACCTCATATCAGTTATACTGTCCCAACATCAGTTGTAAGATGACAACCTGGGTTGCTGCGAACAGGTGTCATGTTGCTGCATGATAAAGCCAGGCCACACTAAGTCAACCGCACATGTGAGTTGTTACGATGCTACCTTGGGAGGTACTGGGCCATCTTCCCTACAGCCCTGACCTGGCACTGAGTGATTTCCATCTCTTTGGAACATTTTTATTGTGTAATATAAACAACAAAATATAAAAATAAATCCTAGCCCGTCTGGGCACTAACTAGACAGGTTATTCCCTCTCTACAAGTGGCAGGGCCTACTGCCTTACCACAAACACAGCACTTTCAAATATCACAGTGTCTCTGAACAAACCTCAGTGTCTATTCTCCCAGGGTATGTGAGACCCTCAACCAAAACCTTAACACGGCTATATGAACCACTTGCAGGTGCAACTACTAATCAGCCTGCTCTCAGACTGAAAGGCCCAACACCTGAAATGGCCTGTGGATGGAGCCCTCCCTTCTCTTCTCACATCCACACCCCTAGGACCCATTATCTGGCTTTTACCAAAAGCCGACACTTCTGGTCTGTTTGGCTTAAAATACTTTTCCTGGAATTTTTAAAACACATATGATAGGAATCTGGGACACAGGTATATGCCATCCCAGACTTCTCCAGTATTTCTATCACATATCCCCCCTCCCCTCTTTGTTTCAATCTGTGGGACGGAACAACTACAACCCCCAAACAAACATGCGACAAAGCGTCTGCATTGGCCAGCTGGCTTCCTGGCCTGTGTTAGACTGAAAACTTAAAGTTTTGCAATGCCAAGAACCACCTTGTTATTCTCCCTTTGCTCTCTTTGTTCTCTCACATCCATTTCAAAGGGGCATGGTCAGTGATCAGCCTGAATTTCCTTCCCATCAAGTAGTACCTCAGAGTTTCTAATGTCTACTTTATGGCCAACGCTTGTTTCTCGAACGTAGCATAGTTTCTCTCATACACATTCAATTTCCTGCCTAAGTAAAAAATAGGGTGTTCTTCACCTTCTTTGCTCTGGGACAGGATCACTCCTATGCCTACATCTGATGCATCAGTTTGCACAACAAACTCCCTGTCAAAATCAGGGGTCATCAGGACTGGTTGGGTACACAATGCAATTTTTAACTCCTGAACAGCCTTCTCTGCTTCAGGACTCCATTTAACCATGACTTTCTGTTTGCCCTTGGTAAGGTCAGCCAGTGGGACTGCATTGGTGGCAAAATTGGGTATAAATCTCCTATAATACCCAGTAATCCCTAAGAAGGCTCTCATCTGCTTCTTATTCAGGGGTCGTGGCCAGTTTTGTATTGCCTCAATTTTATTAAGCTGTGGCTTTATCAAACCTCTGCCAATGGTGTATCCAAGATACTTTACTTCTTCCATCCCAACATTTTTTTGGTTTGGCTGTCAATCCTGCCTTATAGATGGAGTCCAACACTGCTTGTACTCTGGGCAAGTGAGACTGCCAATCAGGACTATAAATGACCACATCATCTAGATAAGCAGCAGCATCTGTCTATGGGGCCTTAGAATTCTGTCCATCATCCTTTGAAAGGTAGCCGGTGCCACATGTAACCCAAAGGGCAACATCTTGTATTGGAACAACCCTTCTGGTGCAGAAAAAGCTGCCTTTTCTTTGGCATTCTCAGTTAACGGCACTTGCCAATACCCTTTGGTTAAGTCTAGAGTGATTAAATACCTGGCTGTTCCTAGCCTTTCAATTAGTTCATCCACCCTAGGCATTGTGTAGGCATCAAATTTTGACACACTGGGCTTGATTCAGACCCGCTCATGAGCGCTCGCAAGCGGGTTGATGTTGCCCAAGTGCGCATGCGCACGAGGGAGCCGGCTCCATCGTGCGCATGTGCGAGACCCGAATAACGACGGCCAAGCCGTTGTTATGGGTCTCTCACCAAAGGGGGCGTGCTGTCAATGGTGATTGACAGCACGTCCCCTTTGGTGGGCATGCCGGGGGCGTGGCTGCCCAGACGGAGGCGTTCCCATGGGAACGCCTACTACCGTCTGGGGCCAGCCCCACTGACATCACTAGTGATGTCAGTGGGAGTGCTTTTGGCTCTGATAGAGCCAAAGGCACTCCAGGGCTTGCGGCAGACGAGACCCTACCACAAGGGTCTCGTCGCAATCCCGATGGTCGCGATGGTCTTGACCATCACGACCATCTTTACTTCTTCCATCCCAACATTTTTTTGGTTTGGCTGTCAATCCTGCCTTATAGATGGAGTCCAACACTGCTTGTACTCTGGGCAAGTGAGACTGCCAATCAGGACTATAAATGACCACATCATCTAGATAAGCAGCAGCATCTGTCTATGGGGCCTTAGAATTCTGTCCATCATCCTTTGAAAGGTAGCCGGTGCCACATGTAACCCAAAGGGCAACATCTTGTATTGGAACAACCCTTCTGGTGCAGAAAAAGCTGCCTTTTCTTTGGCATTCTCAGTTAACGGCACTTGCCAATACCCTTTGGTTAAGTCTAGAGTGATTAAATACCTGGCTGTTCCTAGCCTTTCAATTAGTTCATCCACCCTAGGCATTGTGTAGGCATCAAATTTTGACACACTGGGCTTGATTCAGACCCGCTCATGAGTGCTCGCAAGCGGGTTGATGTTGCCCAAGTGCGCATGCGCACGAGGGAGCCGGCTCCGTCGTGCGCATGTGCGAGACCCGAATAACGACGGCCAAGCCGTTATGGGTCTCTCACCAAAGGGGGCGTGCTGTCAATGGTGATTGACAGCACGTCCCCTTTGGTGGGCATGCCGGGGGCGTGGCTGCCCAGACGGAGGCGTTCCCATGGGAACGCCTACTACCGTCTGGGGCCAGCCCCACTGACATCACTAGTGATGTCAGTGGGAGTGCCTTTGGCTCTGATAGAGCCATAAGCACTCCAGGGCTTGCGGCAGCGAGACCCTACCGCAGGGTTTCATTGCAAGCCCGATGGTCGCGATGGTCTTGGTCACCCACAGCTATGCGAGCGGCCAGGAGGCCGCTCCAAAAAGGAGCAGGAAAGGCCCTGATTCAGAGAGTCCGGCTCTGAATCAGGGCCACTGTTCAATGTTCGGAAATCGTTGCAGAAACGCACACTCCCGTCAGGCTTGCTTTGGATTAAGCACAATGGGACTTGACCACTCGCTATGCGATTCCAAATTCCAAATTTTTTTTTATTTCTTTAGATACTAATTCTCTTTGGTCTTCTGGTAACCTATAGGGCTTTAGGTTAATCTTAACCCCTGGGTTATGTCATGTTTAATGACTGTGGTTTTGCCCGGTATATCTGAAAACAAAACCCTATTTCTGATAAGAAATTCCTTAACTTCCTGCTGTTGAACTGCCGACAGGGTTTTAGCTACTGTCACTTCGGGAACCAAGGGCCCTGGGTTTACTGGAGGGGCTGGGACGGCTGACAGAGCTGCTCTATCCTTCCAAGGTTTTATAAGATTTACATGGCATATCTGTTCTGGCTTTCTTTACCCGGGCTGGTAAACTTTATAATTAACCTCCCCCACTTTTTGTAGAATTTCAAATTGTCCTTGCCACTTAGCCAAAAGTTTATTTTCTACTGTGGGGACCAACACCAACACTCTGTCCCCAGGAGCAAAGACGCGTAACTGAGCATTGTTACCCTCTGCGGTTGTACACCCTCTGCTGTGCCTGTTGGGCCCGTTCCAAGTGCTCTCTCACTATCGGCACCACAGCAGCAATTCTTTCCTGCATTTGGGAAACATGCTCAATAACAGTTTTATACGGACTGGACTGCCCCTCCCATGTCTCTTTGGTGATGTCTAGTAATCCCCTTGGGTGTCTCCCGTACAACAAATCCAAAGGTGAAAACCTGGTGGAGGATTGGGGAACCTCTCTTATGGCCAACAACAAATAAGGCAATAAGTAATCCCAATCTCTACCATCTTTGTAGACTACTTTTCTTAGCATGTGTTTTAAAGTTTTGTTAGACCTCTCCACTAACCCATCGGTTTGGGGGTGATACACAGAAGTTCTTAACTGATCAATTTTAAATAGGCGGCATAACTCTTTTTGACATAAATGGGGTACCTTGGTCAGTCAGGAATTCCTTAGGTATTCTCAACCTGCTAAAGACATGGACTAACTCTCTAGCAATGGTCTTCGTCTCGCGGCACCTGGCACGCAGAGAGGGACTTTTTAGCACGACTGCAGCAAAGATGTGTATGGACACATCTGTATGTACAAACAAAATCGTGACACATACGCAGACTGAAAACACTGCATCACACATTGCTGCAGCATGACACTTAGAATCAGGCCCTGATTCTCTCTGCAGTACAACATGATTTCATCAAGGTGCAAATTTGCTACTCTTTTGAATCACCACCAATATACTCAACAGGGCAAGCCCTTACCTGGATACATGTGGCTTCCCTTCCTGCAATATTTTAGAGAGTCTATCATACATGAGTCACTAATAAATCTAGGTATGCATAACCATATTTTAGGTGTTATCACTGGCTTAACATGGTTTTTGGCACTATGCACTTTACACTAGAACAATGATTAGATCAGTCAATATTTTATCAGAAATACATATAATAGTGCACAATGACGTTCGTCAAATAGTTCATCAACCAGTTAAAAAGAACCAATAAACACACAGTGCCCCAAGTATACCACACTGTGCCCCCACAAATATTATGCCACAGTTCGACCCTGTATGCCACAGAATGCCCTCAGTTTAAACAAACAAAAAAAAAGTGTGCTATATTATTTATTTATTAACAGTTTCTTATATAGCGCAGCATATTCCGTTGCGTTTTACAATTGGAAACATTGATAGAACAAAACAGGGTAATAACAGACAGACATAGAGGTAAGAGGGCCCTGCTTGCAAGCTTACAATCTATAGGGAAATAGGCATTGATACACAAGGATAGGTGCTATATATTGCAATTTGGTCCGGCCAGAATGCAGAGTTTCTTGGTGGTCTGCATGATCCAGTCACACAGGAATGTCGGCAAAATGTCAGGAGTATGTGAAAGAAAGACAATATGTGAGGTTATGTGTGGACTGTGAGAGGGGATGGAATAAGACATGGAAGCTATGAAGGTTATGCGGTCAGTTCTGGAATCTGATAAGCTTGTCTGAAGAGGTGAGTTTTCAGGGAACGCTTGAAGGATTGAAGACTAGAGGTAAGTCTTATTGTGTGTGGTTGCGCAATGGTATCGCTTCCGGGTACCTGGTAGTGTAATCCATTATCATCAGAATATATTGATTGCCCCGGGCAAACTTCATTAACGGTCCAACCAAACCCATAGCTATTCTTTCAAATGGAACCTCAATAATTGGTAATGGAACAAGTGGACTTTTAAAATGCGGCCTTGGAGCATGATACTGACATTCAGGGCAGGATGCACAATAGTCAGAAACCTCTTTATGGACCCCAGGCCAGAAAAACCTCTGTAGAATTCGCTCAGTGGTTTTTTCTACCTCTAGGTGACCTGCAATTATGTGACCATGAGCCAGGTCAAACACTGTTCTTCTATATGCATTTGGAACTATTAATTGTTCCATAACATCTTCCCCTTTCTTAGTCACCTGATACAAAAAATCCTGGCGTACTGCCTTGTGAGGATATGACAACAGACTATCAGGGTCTACTGTCGAAGCTGGATAATTGGCTGAGACAGAATCTGTTAAAATTAAAATCTGCACAACGCCATTTTGCGAATGGCAACAAGACGCCATTTTGCGAATGCTCAGTGCCATTTTAGAGAATCTCACACATTATAAGTATGTACGGTGATGCTATTTAGTGTCGTGCGATTCCCACGGAATGTTAAAAGTCCTCATACAAATACATACATTTACTGAAACATATAATATGACCAACCCAGCAAAAGACGTACCATGGTGTACTTCACAAACACATAGATGCACAATGCTAATTAGCGACTATACGCAATATCCTTACACACTGCATACTTACATAAAAAGGTTCCCTAGCATAAAGGTTTATATTCAAGGTTTTATTTATTATTAAGTATGTAATAAAGCGACTGTATTTAAGATCTCAGGTTTAGTACATGATAAACAGACCATGTTTGGTGCTATTCTAAACCACTGTGTATTTGCAGCTTCTGGTTCCATCGGCAAAGAAATCGCAACATGTGTCTGGGAATTATGGATCATAGAGAGATAGGTATTAAAATGTACTAAGTAATGCAGCCAGTTTAGACTTGTTTTTCAGTGGGAAAATGAACACACAGGGCTGTTGGAGGCTGGACTGTGATCATGCAAACTGACCTATGAACTGTATTGTAACAGAAGAACCAGGAAGAAGAACCAATGGGATTATGCCAACTTGTTCTATTGTATTTCCTAGCTCTGCAAGGGTTTATATGCAAGCTACCTGAATCTGCTAGTCAGTCATCTTTTCTTTGCTGTTGATTCAGGGATCTGGATTCAGAGCGCCTGCGTATGTATTGACTGTACCTTGTGATTGTATAATTTGTTTGCGCTAATTGTATTTAGATCACAGTGTGTAACTATCTGCTTTTTCGTGAATAATATATTTTTGTGCTTTGGAAACACAATAAAAGTCTGAAGAGCAATTATTTCTGGTGCTACTTATTACGCTAAATAGCGACATTTTAGAGTGTATAGATAGGTAGGAATCGATACTACAGATTTACCATCAATCACTTTTACATTTTCCCTGGCTTTTACCATAGTAGGGTCATTTAACTGCTCCACGGCAAAGATCTCTTTTCTGGCTTCAAGATCAGGCAGACGATTGGCTCCATAACGCTGTCAGAGTCTGTATTTGTTGTGGACCCGGGGTGGAAACAGGAGCAGACACAGGTTTAAACTGAAAGATGGGTTGTTTAATGTGACTGTTTGTAGACATGAATAAAGATAAAATAAAGTCCAGTAATAAACAAACTGATATATGTGGCTGAAGGGAGCTGCAGTGAATGGGAGTAACGAATGTCCAGATCAGTGGCAGAGATGAATCCAGATGAACTGCGGGAGTGAATAGTGGCTGAAGGGGATATTCAGTAATGCAGTGATGCTGGCTGAAATGGAGATCCAGAAATGCTGTGCTGTGTGAATTGAGGAGACAGGTTCAGGCAGGAGTGGGTTAACTGAGGAGACAGGTTCAGGCAGGAGTGAGTCTGGTGGAAGGCACAGGACTGATCTCAGCAGTGAGCAAGACTAGGCAGAGTGGTGCAGGCTATGCAGGGAGCCAGAGACCGACAATGAGCTAGGGCAAGCACCGGAACACAAGTCTTGGTTACAGGAGCGTAGAGAACTACCTCTCACAGCTACGCTGTGAACACATTACACTGGCATCTACAGGGAGCTCCAAACAACCTTAAGTACCCAGTAGCGGAGCGTGATAGGCCAGAGAAAGCAGGTGACCTACAGACGATTGGCCTGCTATATCACATGTCCAAAGACAACATGGCGGCGCCCAGACACCTGTGACACAGAGATGCCACTAGACTTACCCTTGCCAGGATGGTCCAATGCTGGCAGACTTCTGCGTACAGCCAATGCCAGTCTCCACATGCCAGCTCCCCCAACAGATGAACCGCGCCACAGCGCCCTCACCGGTATGGACCGCAAACCTCCATGCCGCAAAACCCTGGTTGTGACAAACACTTCCAATCTCAGTAGGAGGCACATCACTTGGTGAGCCACCATCATTCTCAGCATTCTCTGGTTCGCCAATCATGCTAGAAAAGGGGAACACCTCAGACTTTGAAGAAACTCCCTCTGCTACTGCATCAGTAACCACCTCAAATGGGTCGGGGTTATTTACATCTATAACAAATTGGCTTTCCCACAACTTCCAGAAGTGAGCAAAGTCTCTCCCCAATATTGCATCATACATCAAGCCATGCACCAAACCCCCAGAGACTATCGCGGAACCACATTGTGTTTCTATGTTCACCTCTGCAGTAACATAATAATGAGTATCCCCATGTATGCAGGTCACACCAACAGTTTTTCCCTTATGCTTCAAGGGGTTCACCAGTTCAGCTTTCACAAGTGTAACCAGGCTTCCAGAATCTAACAGAGCCTCTACTCGGTTGCCTTCTACAGTAACTATACACAGTTGCTCATCTGTCTTAGCCTGTCTGTCAGCAGTACAGGCTGACTGTGCAAAGAAAGACATTCTGTGATTGATGTAAGCAGTATCACATTGCATAGGTTCAGAGGTGAGTGAACAATTAGCAGCAATATGGCCCAGACCACCACATCGGAAACATTGAATCATACTGTTAACAAGTCTATTACGGGGTAGGAACCTTCCTGGCCTGGCTGGCCTATCTCCAGGTTTCAAACCCTCAGTCTTAAGTACATTCCATCACCCAGCACCCTTCTCCCCTGGAACAATCTTACTAGTGATCATGGGAGATCGCCGTTGCAGAATTGGGGCTCGGTGGGGCACACTCAACAGTTCCACAGCCGCCACATACCTCTCCACCATTTCAACCAATTGGTCTGCTGTTTTAGGGTCTGCATGGGTCACCCACTTGCGCAGAGTTGCAGGTAGAGATCGCAGATATCGATCCATAATGACCCTTTCAACGATCTGTGGTCCTGTTAGTTTCTGACTGCAGCCATTTGTGGTAAGATGGATGAGGTCATGCATTTGCGAGCGTGGAGGCTTTTCTGTTTGGAACTCCCAGCGGTGGACTCGTTGGACGCGAACAAACACGGTGACTCCCTATCGAGTTAAGATTTCCTGTTTCAATTTAACATAGTCTTTCGCATCAGTCAGGCACAAGTCATAGTAGGCTTTCTGTGGTTCTCCAGACAGGAAGGGTGCCACAAGACTTGCCCACTGCTCTTTAGGCCAATTCTCTCTTTCTGCGGTTCTTTCAAAGGCCATAAGATACGCTTCCACATCATCATTCTGGGTAATCTTTTGCAGAAAGTGACTGACCCGTATGGTGTGAGTGTTGGTTGGAAGAGCAGTGGAAGCATCTCCAGACCAGACTACTAGCTGTTGTACCAGCTCTTTTAAGGCCTGGCGGGTTTAGATGTAGTTGCACCGCGTGGTTTAAATTATGCTTTTAATAGATGGATGTTTTATTCTTTATACATGGTCAGTTTTTATGTAGATTTTTTATGTAGATTTCTCTATGTATATATTTTTCATATTTACCTTGTAGTCTCTGCACACATGTGTGATGATATTGCTATAATGTCTGTGATCATGTTATCATGTTTGCTTATATGTGTGATTCTATTGATGTTTGCATTATACATTTGTGACTATTTTTCTAATGAAGACTTTCTTGTGCTACAAGCACTACTGAGGTTGCTATGCAACCGAGTGTAGCGCTGTTTTGACACATGTTCCTGCTCTGTTTCTGTTTGTTTGTTACCATGGTGATGCATTGGGGTCTTGTAGTGATGACGTGCTTATTTGCTGTCGTCATCGGGATGCGCTGTCAGCTGCCTCATGTGATCCGGCTGGCGCACTTCAAGCACATTGGGCAGTGGGTGTTATTTAAGGTGAGTTGTTTGTTTGTATATCTGTATGGTTGAAGATATTACTTAAAGTACTGAAACGTTCCATTGATTCCTTGGACTCCATGTGGTTTATTTGAGGGGAGTGCCCTGGGCCAGATTAACAATGGGGCGGATGGAGCTACAGCTCAGGGCCTCCACATAAAAATAGGCCCATCATCATGACAGCATGATGTTGACTGGCCATCTGCTGTCCACAAGGTCATCCATAAATCATAAGTAGTAAAATTGTATTAGTTACCTCACAAAATGAAGTTTTTTTTTAATTTTCTTTTACATATTTAGGGAGACATTGGGGCTGATAGTGGGGTGTGTACACTCCCACATGGCACTGGCCACACCTACACAGTAATGGTCACACCTCCTCTGCTTCTCATAAAAGGCCCTTGATCTTTTTCAGCTCCAGGCCCATGCGGCCCTCAATCCGGCCCTGGGAGTGCCGCACTTACAGCTATATACAGTCAGGTGCATAAATATTGGGACATTGACAGAATTTTCATATTTTGGCCTCTATTCACCACCACAATGGCTTTGAAATGAAACAAACAAGATGTGCTTTAACTGCAGACTTTCAGGTTTAATTTGAGTGTAATTACATCCAAATCAGGTGAACGGTGTAGGAATTACAACGGTTTCTATATGTGCCTCCCACTTTTTAAGGGGCCAAAAGTAATGGGACAAACTAAACAATCCTAAATCTAACTTTCACTTTTTAATACTTTGTTGCAAATCCTTTGCAGACAATTACAGCCTGAAGTCTGGAACGCATAGACATCACCAGACGCTGGGTTTCATCCCTGGTGATGCTCTGCCAGGCCTCAACTGCAAAGGTCTTCAGTTCCTGCTTATTCTTGGAGCATTTTCCCTTCAGTTTTGTCTTCATCAAGTGAAATGCATGCTCAATTATGATTCAGGTGAGGGGATTGACTTGGCCAGTGCATAACATTCCACTTTTTAGCCTTAAAAAACTCTTTGGTTGCTTTTGCAGTATGCTTCGGGTCATTGTCCATCTGCACTGTGAAGCGCCGTCCAATGAGTTCTGAAGCATTTGACTGAATATGAGCATATAATATTGCCCGAAACACTTCAGAATTCATTCTGCTGCTTTTGTTAGCAGTCACATCATCAATAGATACAAGGGAACCAGTTCCACTGGCAGCCATACATGCCCACGCCATGACACTACCACTACCACCATGCTTCACTGATGAGGTGGTATGTTTTGGATCATGAGCAGTTCCTTTCCTTCTCCATACTCTTCTCTTCCCATCACTCTGGTACAAGTTGATCTTTGTCTCATCTGTCCATAGGATGTTGTTCCAGAACTGTAATGGCTTTTTTAGATGTTGTTTGGCAAACTCTAAACTGGTCTTCCTGTTTTTGTGGCTCACCAATGGTTTACATCTTGTGGTAAACCCTCTATATTCACTCTTGTGAAGTCTTCTCTTGATTGTTGACTTTGACACATATATACCTACCTCCTGGAGAGTTTTCTTGATTTGGCCAACTGTTGTGAAGGGGTTTTTTTTCACCAGGGAAATAATTCTTCTGTCATCCACCACAGTTGTTTTCCGTGGTCTTCCGGGTCTTTTGGTGTTGCTGAGCTCTCCGGTGCGTTCTTTCTTTTTAAGAATGTTCCAAACAGTTGATTTGGCCAACCCTAATGTTTTTCCTATCTGATGGGTTTGTTTTGATTTTTCAGCCTAATGATGGCTTGCTTCACTGATAGTGACAGCTCTTTGGATCTCATATTGAGATTCGACAACACCTGATTCCAAATGCAAATGTCACACCTAGAATCATCTCCAGATCTATTACCTGCTTAATTGATAATGAAATAACGAGGGAATAGCCCACACCTGTCCATGAAATAGCTTCTGCGTTGATAGTCCCATTACTTTTGGCCCCTTAAAAAGTGTGAGGCACATATAGAAACCGTTGTAATTCCTACACCGTTCACCTGATTTGTATGTAATTACCCTCAAATTAAATCTGAAAGTCTGCAGTTAAAGCACATCTTGTTTGTTTCATTTCAAAGCCATTGTGGTGGTGAATAGAGGCCAGAATATGAAAATTCTGTCAATGTCCCAATATTTATGCACCTGACTATATATATATATATATATATATATATATATATATATATATGCGCCACAATCAAATGAAGGCACTAACTACTCCTTGATTTCAGTTTTTCTGTTGCATAGTTATTTTAATCTTCACCACCAAGTAAAAAGCACACCATCGCTGTACATTTTATCCAGCCTTCAACAACGAATGTAGGCAGTTCATATAAGCATACAAATATGCAGAATATGCCAACAGCAAAATACTTATTGCATCTGTCGACTTCGGTCCAGAAAGGGCCGTTCAAAACTTTCAGCAGTTAGACAGCATAACACCAACAGTTACAGCATGGCACTGGGTATGACACCCCTCCCCACAAGAATTGGACCTATAACCCTTACCTGTAATTCAATATTCAATGCACCTGTGCCTTCCATCTGGTGTGCGTTCCAGATGACTGCGCATGTGCATCTCATCCTATGCCCCCGTAGTCGCGCGAGACTAGGCACATCATGTGCTGTCTCCAGCTACGCGCGGTCACGTTGTTAATGTTTACTTCCGGGATTTGGATGATGGAAGCAGCGTCCTCTTTTGTCATGGCAACCTAATACACTATCCTATCAAGTGCCATGTTTATCCATTGCTTAATAAAGCTCTATAGTGCGCTTTTATTTTATGCCTCTCTATGGGTCCTTTTCTTAGTGACTGGTGGGGTGCCATATCTATAATGAAATCCTGATTGCATAACCATACAACAATTCTCTTAAATACATAAAACACTGTTAAATCAAACAATTCTTTACACTAACAAACAATATAAAAGACACACAAAAACACACTAGAACAAACCCACTATCTCTGACCCTATTATCACATAACTATCTAGTTTAATGTTTTACTCTTAGAATAGGAATCAATAACACCTATCCTACCTGAAAAAAATGCAACTAGTAATAAGTTACCTCATACATATTTCCACAATAATTATTTGGTAGCCACAGAATTAAAGGATACACATCCTTACAAGAAGCATCGATAATTTATACTTTCATTCAACCCCTTCGGGGCAATAGTGTTTAAATTAAAAATCCAACGTGCTTCTTTATGCAACAAATTTTCTCGGTCACCACCCCTCGTTGGCAATGGAGCATGATCTATTATCATGCATTTCAACATCGATGTCTGGTGTCCCATCTGCACGAAGTGACGAGCCACAGGTTTGTCACTTTTGCCATCTCTAACAGCTTGTCTGATTGACATCGATGATTTGCCATGCGTTCTCGAAATGTCCTCACCGTCTTTCCCACATCAAATGAACACCCATTGAGAGTGCTCCTGGGAACCGGGATACACCACCCGTCCCGGCGGCACATAGTGAATGATGTCATTATCTGAAGAGTCATAGGGCTCTATTTACTACAATCCGCATATTGAATGCAGATTGTAGTGTGATATTATCAATCAATATTAGGCAATATCACAGGGATTTACTACAAATCCCTTGCAGGGACAGAGCTTGCGACAAAGCTCTGTCCCTGCGAGTCCCCTCCGCACACTAGTCACAGTATTTTCGCAAAAAATACCGTGACAAAGCACGCGCATGCGCCGAACGGCCGGCGCTGCTACCCCCCGGCGCTAAGCTCCGCCACCGTTGCTAAGCCCTGCCACCGCGGGCCCTCAGCGACCCCCCTCCACCCCCCGCGACTCCCCCTCTACACTTATCTGCATGATCCGAGCCTCCGTGAAAGTCCTCCATGCCTCCGGTCAGGTGATATCCCATACTGCACTGGGACCCGATCACCTGATGACCGGGCCGCAGTGCACTATGGGAGACCAGCTGACTGGAGGGGAGACATCACCGGAGGCCTGATCACTGGTCCCTGGAGTCAGGTAAGTAAAAAAAAATTTTGACAATTTTTTTTTCTTTTTTTTTACAGTAATCAGCTTGCGGTCTGTTTAGACCACACAGCTGATCACTGGGACCGATTCCTGGCTCTGCTCTCCCCGTTAGAGCAGAGTAGAAGGCCGGTAACCGGGGAGACCCTGGATAACGCCACCTCCAGGTGGCGTTATTATCACAGGGCTTTCCCCAATATTTTTTTACAATTTATTTTTAGTAACTATGGTCGGATCACATTTCCCATTACAATTATTGGAAATGCAATCTGCTTATTAAAAATAAGTGATACTTAGGGGTTGGAGTAGAAGTTTACAAATTCTACTCCAATTGCTATGTAATAACTATAGGTGATACTAAAATAATGTGAAAAGGGTGTGATAACACCCTTTTTCACTTTATTTTAGTAAAAATAATGTTAATAAATAGAGCCCATAGAAATGTGACCATCACCATGGTAGCTAAACATAGAAGAAACAACAACAAACATAAGCATACTGGTACACATGATACACATCTAGAACAATCCAATATAGAATCTATACAGTATAAGCTAGTACTCATCCCAATAATAAAAGGAATCCAATATGCTAAATATAAAAATCGAGATTTACATGAAGATAGGTTATGCAGCAGATCATACAAAATATTGTAAACCTAAATGGTCATTAAGTCCCTTGGGGACAAGGGTCCCTAATCTAAATATCCACCTAGTTTCACACTGGAGGAGCTTAGCTGCCCGATCACCACCCCATATGGATAATGGAATATGATCGATCATCCGATATCGCAGTGATGTCAATGTATGGGGGACCTGGCAGAATTGCTGAGCGACATGCTGGTCGCTAGTACCTGTAGTAACGGCTGATCGAATGGCTGACCTGTGGGCTGTCATATGTTCTTTAAACATTCTCTCGGTTTTACCGATATATGACAGCCCACAGGGGCATATAATTTGATACACAACAAATTTTGTCGTACAGGTAAGTATGATGGATATACAAAGTCTTACCCATCTGGGGGTGCTGAAATGTATCTCCTGAAATGAGAAATTGGCAGGTAGTGCAAGTGCATTTTATGCAGCCCATTTTACCCGTCAAGAAATTAGGGTTAGTATGCATAATAGACTTCGATATATCTGTTTTTACTAGTATATCACGTAAATTTTGTCCTCGCCAGTAACATGGCATAAGTGCTGTATTGCCAAGGGGTAATTCACCAACTGATTGTAGCAGGGGCCACAATTTTTTAAAAATACGATTAATGCCATTACTGGCTACATTATATTCCATAACCCATGGTAATTTTAAAGTACCAGGGGCAACTACTTTATCTGCTAAGAGGGCATCTCTATTGATGTTAATAGCCTTCTGCTTGGCTTCCTGTAGCAATTTAAAGGGGTACCCCCATTCCAGGAATTTTTGTGTCATATTATCCATCTCCTTTTCTGCTAATTTAGAATCAGAAGTAATTATTTTTATACGGAGAAACTGCGAATATGGTAAGCCGCGCTTAAGTGGGACAGGATGGAAACTATCCATATGGAGAAGATTATTCCTATCTGTAGGCTTTGTAAATAATGAAGTGGCGATTGAGCCACCAACTACAGAAATTTGAACATCCAGAAAATTAATGCTAGTGTTACTAATGTTATAAGTTAACTTGACAGGATGTTGTTTAGCATTATGTGTATCAAGGACAGCAATGAAGTCTTCCTTGCATACCTAGCCAGAAGATAAGAATATCGTCAATGTAACGATAGTAGAACTCAATATGGCATGATACAGTATCGTCATCAAAAAATATTAATTGTTCTATCTGAAACATGTACATGTTAGTGTACGATGGGGCCACATTGGACCCCATTGCACAACCGACACGTTGCAGATAGAACTCGCTGTCAAATAAAAAGAAATTGCGAGTGCGAGTCATTTCCAACAAAGACATGCATAGGTCCACCTCAGGACCTTGAAACAACATATGACCGGTAAGAAATCTTTTAGCTGCAACAATCCCCTGCGTGTGCGGGATAACCGAGTATAGACTGTTAATGTCAATACTACATAGCCAAATAGTATCCTGAAATCTAGGTAATAAATTAATCTTTTGCAATAAGGTACTCGTATCCAACAAAAAGCTTGGGTGATCTTGGATGCACCGTTGGAATAAAGAGTTGAGGTACAATGCCACTGGCTGAAACAAATTGTTCTTGGCCACAATTATCGGACCACCAGGGGGCTTGATTAAGGATTTGTGGATCTTCGGTGTAGTATAAAGAACCGATACCACTGGGTGTGCTGGAATGAATGCCTCAAATAATTTGCCTGTAATTTTGTTGTTATCGACAGCATCTGTGAGTAGGTTCACCAAATCACCCATGAACTTCTTGGTGGGAAGTTTGCCAAGCCTTTCATAAGTACTGTTATCACTTAGGTAGATGGTGAAATATGGGCATTGGATTCCTCACCGAAAAGCCGTGTGAATGTCCGTATCGAGGCGTTAAATGACTGTGGATCGAGTGTAGAGTTAGGTTGGACCTGAAGTAATAGTTGGGGGAGCTCAGATTCACTGTCCTGTTTAGGTGGATGTTTATGAAAAATTTCCTTGCGTTTTAATTAGCGATGTAATTGATATTGTTAGACTTGCCATTTTAGTGTATCAAGTGTATTGGTGGGGATGAAGGATAATCCCCGGGTTAGGACCTTAGTCTCTAAATCAGTAAAATCGTAACTAGACAGATTTATAATTTGGTTTTCCGAGGTCTGGGGGGTTTTGCGCCACGTCCCCGCCTCTTCCACTGGTGCCCGCGTCTTGTGAATCTACGCTGGCACCTCCTCCTGGTCCCTTGGCTCTTGTAATCACCCCTAAAAGGGTGTACACTACTGGTGCTATTACGAGGGGCTTCCGTCTCACTACCAGTTGAGGTGAAGTCATTTGAAGATTCAAACTGACGTGATCGTCTATTTTTCCTCCGGAAAAATTTTATCTTTTTCTCACCAATCTTAGCGTTATCGGTCCAACGATAAACATTGTAATTATCATAGTCTAGATCCACTTTTGCTCTTTTTTCCGTTTTGAATTTAATTAGATCTCTCTTATATGTCTGTAGTTGATTATTCAGCTTATCATACCATTTCATAGATTCACCATTCTCCAAAGCTGGTTTGTGAATCAGCTCAAATGCTGCAATCTTATCCTTGTAGCCATTCATTTCTTTAGTGGATTGTTTAATTATTAAGAGTATCAAGTCCATGGAACATTTATTTAAAATGGCCACCCATTTTTTACAAAATGCAGGGTCATTATGGCCGATGGTAGGGCTGTTCCTCACTCTTAAACCCCGTGGTATTTTTTTGGCCCGTAGTATTCATTTAAAGAGATACAGTGGTAATAAATATCGATTTATTTTTGTTTCAAATTTAACAATTTACGATATAGGTCTTCAGCTGAAGTTGCTTCTACCTGTTCTAGCAAAACTTCTTTAAATAGTATGTCATCAGCCTCTGATTCAGAATGACTGTATATATCCCCAAAGGGAAAACAGTATGATTATAACCACTGGACTCCTCAGGCTCCTCCTGATTGGCCATAATTAAATAGAAAAGTACCAAATGCTTAGTGCAAAAATAAAAGTGCCAAATAAATACACAGTTATATATAAAGTGCAACAGTCAATGTGCAAAACAAGGCAGGAAACTGTGCATAGAGTTTGTGCATATAAGCAAAATTTGGAGTGAATATTAAAACCATAACTATCTCAGTAACAAGCTGAGGGCCTGATTCAGAGTCGGCCGCTCTGACCAGAGCGCTCGCTCTGACTCAGGGCCGGCCTACCTAAAATTGGTGACCACCCACAGCTTGTGCGAGCGGCCAAAAAGATGGTGGCGATGGTCAAGACCATCACGACCATCGGGCTTGCGACGAGACCCTTGCGGTAGGGTCTCGTCTGCCGCATGCCCGGAGTGCTTTTGGCTCTATCAGAGCCAAAAACACTCCCACTGACATCACTTGTGATGTCAGTGGGGCCGGACTCAGACAGTAGGCGTTCCCATGGGAACGCCTCCGTCTGGCCAGCCACGCCCCCGGCACGCCCACCAAAGGGGGCGTGCTGTCACTCACCATCGACAGCACGCCCCCTTTGGTGCGAGACCCCGAGCGACGGCTTCCCCGTCACTCGGCGGGTCTCGCGATTGCGTACGACTGAGCAGCTGCCGTCGTGCGCATGTGCATTTGGGTAACATCGACCCGCTTGCGAGCGTCCCTGAATGAGACCCTGAGTACCATAGAGACAGTGCTGACTTCGAACAGGTATTCAAGTTCAAGTAAGGAAAGCCTTGACAGAGCATACGGGTACACGTGATACACATCTAGAACATTCCAATATAGAATCTATACAGTATAAGATAGTACTCATCCCAATAATAAAAGGAATCCAATATGCTAAATTTAGAGACTAAGGTGCTATCCCGGGGATTATTCTTCGTCCCCACCAATACACTTGGGCCACTTGGGCCGCTTGCTAGATGCGATTGCTCGCATCCAGCGTATGCAAATTTGTCAAAGTGACGACATGAGAAGCGATCTCTCGCCAAGGCATAAGCATAAGCGCACCCACTTTGGCTGTGCGAGCGATCTCTCTGTGTATGCAGACACCCATTAGCTAATGTAGAAACGCCCACTAGCACACGTCATCTCCAGGAAGTGTATTAAAACATTGGTACATCAAGCACCATCGGATGCGATCGCAGCGCTTGTTGTTGCCTTACCCTGCCACAAGCACTGCGAGGACTTCAGTGTAAAAAACAAGCATGTGACGTGTACTATGACGCTGCCTGTTAATTATGCATGCCTTAAAAACGGCATTGAAACACCCAGGCACGCCTACGTTCACATCTCCACACCCCCGTTATTGGTGTCCTGCCCCTGTTACCACCCACAAATGGCCTCTCCTGTCACTCATTGCATTGGGCTGGCTTTGCTGGGCGAGCTAGCGGGCTGCGATTGCACAGAGTAGTTCGCGCACACGCAGAACGAAGCATACGCAAACCATCGGGCCGCTTGTGAGCGCACAGCGCTTGTGAGCGGCTCAGAATCAGGTCCTTGATCCACTAAAATGGCAAGTGGAACAATATCAATTACATTGCCAATTAAAACGCAAGGAATTTTTTCATAATTATCCACCTAAAGGGGCCTATCCATTAGCAGATGTTTTTCTGAAAGATGAAAGACAAAAGATATCTATTGAAAATTCCGGTGGCTGTGCTGAAAGATATCTGTCATGTACATGACAGATTTTGGCAAAAGACGAACGATGAACGATATCGCATGACATCATTCAGGGAGTGGATTTTTTTCTCTGCGGCACTCTGAAGCTGCTGCTAATATCTTTCGTCGTTTACCGCATATAAACTGCCAGATATTTCTAATATCTGGCAGCGATATGCGATAATTGACCAACATGTTGGAGAGATGAAAGATTCAATTTATCGGCCGCGGGAGTGGGCATCTCTCATCGTTCAGGGCCCATCCATAGCAGATAAATTGAACGATTGAACGATATATCGTTCTATCGTTCAATTTATCTGCTAATGGATAGGCCCCTTAAACAGGACAGTGAATCTGAGCTCCCCCAACAATTACTTCAGGTCCAACCTACATCTACATTCGATCCACAGTCATTTAACGCCTCGATACGGACATTCACATGGCTTTTGGGTGAGGAATCCAATGCCCATATTTCCCATCTACCCCATATATGTTACAACTTAAGTACAGTGGAACAAACAACATTAAAAAAGCTGGCCAGTAACAGGGACTTCATTTTTAGACTTGCCGATAAGGGAGGAGCCCTGATGGTGCAAAATGTAAGTGATTATAAAGATTATATATTCATGAATTGATCCTCAAGGAGATTCAAAAAACGAAGCCAGCACACCAAAATATTGTATCAACAAAAGAACCACTTTGTATTAAAGTACAGCCATGTTACCTCGGGTAAGTTAATAGCAGTAAAATACTCATCAGTGCCTGGTGACCATATGCAATGTAAACAGTCAAATGCCCGACGGCCATTTCAGTGGCACAACCACCTTCATCATGTGATTTGTGTGTATATATATATATATATATATATAATTAGTGCAGGCATATACTATCATTATCTTTATTTAAATATACATGTGTCCTGAGACTGCTACAATATGAGCTGTTTTTAGTCATATTGGCTATGTTGAATAATAACTGTCAGTTACACCAGTGGTTCCCAAACTCTGCCTACAAGGCATCCTAACAGTCCTGGTTTTCAGGATATCCATGCTTGAGCACAGGGGGCTTAGGGCTTGATCCTGAGTCGCACAGAGGGCCTGATTCAGATGCGCATTCTATTTGCGTGCGGTCGCTCTGAATCAGAGCATCCCTTTTTTTTTAAATTCCGGCCTCCAGGCCGCTCACACAGCTGTGGGTGACCACGGAACGTCTCGGTTCGTACAGCCAACAACATCGCTTTAGGCTAGGAGCTCCCGGGGGGAACTTAGGGTTAGGCATTCCCCCGGGCACTTTCAGGGGGGGTTAGGGTTAGGCACTTGGGAGGGAGGTTAGGGTTAGGCACCCATAAGGGAGGGTTAGGGTTTTGGGGGGGTGGGCTTAGTAATACTTAAAAATACTTTCCTGTCGGGATCTTCTGTTGCCGGTCTTCCGGCGTCGGTTACTTGAACATTCGTCCAGCGGTGTTTCATACCGATCCCGCTGCAGCAGTCAGTCCTCTCTCTCCCTGCCTGAAGTGCCGCATCCTGTCACACACACGAGCGAGCTGCAGGACCCGGGCTCCCCCAACAGGTCTGGGCCCGGGTAAGGTATCCACTCCCCCCCCCCCTCTCGGCATTATTGTGCAGCACAATAATATCACAGTGCAATGCCTGGCTACCAGTCACTGAGGAGCCGTATTTTGGTGTTGCCCCCGCCCCTCCTGGTACGCAACCCCTGCTGATGTAACTGATTAGCATTAGTAATTCAAATCAGCCAATGATCCAATACCTGTCACTATATAACCAGCCCCCATGGCAGGGCCGAAATTAGGATTTTTGTCACCAGGGGCAGGACAGTAATTTGGCGCCCCCCCCCTGGTAATTTCCCCTGCAGCAGTGCCCCTATAGTAATGTCCCCTGAGGTAATGCCCCTGTAATAGTGCCCATGTAGTAATGCCTCTGTAGTAGTGCCCATATAATACCCCCATAGTAATGCCCCATAGCAATGCCCCTGTAGTAGTGCCCATATTGTAATGCCCCCATAGTAATGCCCATATATTAATACCCCATAGTAATGCCCCTGTAGAGCCCATGCTCCCATATTAATGCCCTTGTGGTAATGCCCATGCCCCATTATAATGCCCCTGTGGTAATGCCCGTGCCCCCATAATAATGCCCCTGTGGTAATGCCTCTGTAGTGCCCATGCCCCAATAGTAATGCCCCTGTAGTGCTCATGCCCCTGTAGTGCTCATGCCCCAATAGTAATGCTCCTGTAGTGCTCATGCCCCTGTAGTGCCCATGCCCCCATAGTAATGCCCCTGTGGTAATGCCCATGCCCATAGTAATGCCCCTGTGGTAATTCCCATGCCCCCCATAATAATGCCCCTGTAGTGCCCATGCCCCATTAGTAATGCCCCTTATTGACCATGCCCCCATAATAATGCCCCTGTGGTAATGTCCATGCCCCCATAGTAATGCCCCTGTGGTAATGCCCATGCCCCCATAATAATGCCCCTGTGGTAATAGTAATGCCCCCATAGTAATGCCCCTGTGGTAATGCCCATGCCCCCATAGTAATGCCCCTGTGGTAATGCCCATGCCCCCATAGTAATGCCTCTGTGATAATGCCCATGCCCCTGTAGTGCAGCTTATTAAAAAAAAATACTTACCTTGAACCCTGTTCCTGCATCCAGCATCGCGTCTGGTCCGCCGGCTGCTCCTCGGAACTATGGGGGAGACGTCATGACGTCTCCCCCATAGTGCCCGTGGGGAGAGACGGAAGCTGGAGTTCGGGAGAGAACTCCAACCTCCGGCTACACCGCGTCGCTGCAGAGAAGGAGCCGGGCGCGCGCTGGTAATAAATATTACCAGCGGATGTCCGGCTTGGAGCCTCTCTGCAGCGCCGGGCTGGAGGTCACTGGCACCGGGTACAGCGGCTCACCCGGTGCACGTGCACCTCCAGCCCCCCCCTAGTTGCGGCCCTGCCCATGATGCTTCCTAGGAAACTTATTAAGTGGTCCATGACCTCTATCTATTTTAGAAATTATAAATTGAGGTTTGAGCTCTCTTTATGTTGGAAAAAACACACTTGACAACAGTCAATGAAACCTATCAGTGTTACTTATACCCCTTTTCCACCAAAATTCCGGGTCTGACCCGGAGTTGGAACAGGGGGCCTCGCAACCGGGTCGATGTTTGCCCACTGGGCATGCGTACGACGGAGGCGGCTCCGTCGTGTGCATGCGTGAGACCCGGCCAGCGACAGGTGCTCCGTCACTCCGGTTCTTGCACCAAAGGGGGCAAGCTGTCGATGGTGATTGACAGCT
This sequence comes from Taudactylus pleione, assembly GCA_031769625.1. Classification (NCBI taxonomy): domain Eukaryota; kingdom Metazoa; phylum Chordata; class Amphibia; order Anura; family Myobatrachidae; genus Taudactylus; species Taudactylus pleione. Next base: position 1,957,063 of record JAUIMM010000463.1, read on the forward strand.
CACCCCGTTTGGTAGGCGGGCAGGGGGGGTGGCTGGCCAAACGGAGGCGTTCCCGAAGGAACACCTGCTGTTTGGGGGCGGCCCCACTGACATCACGAGTGATGTCAGTGGGAGAGCTTCCGGCTCTATTAGAGCCAGAAGCTCTCTGGGGCTTGCGGCCATTAGACCCTACCACAAGGGTCTCGTCGCAAGCCCGATGGTCGCGATGGTCTTGACCATCGGGACCATCAACCTGGCCGCTAGCAATAGCTGTGGGTGGTCACCCACAGCTATGTGAAAAAAAACAAACAAAAAAAAAAAACGCCCTGATTCAGGGCGAGCGCTTGTTCAGAGCGTCCGGCTCTGAATCAGACCCAGGGTTCCTATCTGGATCAGACACGGAATTTAGCCGGCGCCGACTCGGGATATTCGTCATCTCCAAGCACCACTGTAGCCAGACCAATCGGCTGGCTTGCGGCGCACTGCAGGTCATCAAGACCAGGAGTGCGCCGTACACACAGCAGGGTTTCACGGGTTACTCCCATGTTAAACCCTGCTATTTACCTGGGTTGGATTGCCGGGTCACTCGACCTGGCGCTCCAACCCTCACCCTTTTTACACCAAGGAGCTGCCCGGGTTAACCCTGCAATAACCTGAGTTTTAGCTCTGGTGTAAAAGGGGTATAACTATGTGTTTAATAAATGTGACACTTCAGTTTGTTCTGTTTCTTCATGATAATGGATTATGTAGCTATACTAAGCCTTGGAAAGAGATAAAGTGGACGGAGATAAACTACCAACAAATCAGCTCCCAACTGTCACTATTCAAACACAGCCTGTAAAGTGAGTTAGGAGCTGATTGGTTGGCACTTAATCTCTCTGCATATTAACTCTCTCCACGGCTTAGTACATCACCCCCAAAGTTTGCTCATCACTTTGTCACTGATAACATTACAGACGGACAGTTCATCACCCCACTTTAAGTTTCCATTTGTGAATTGCAATCACCCCTTTTGTATGTATTCAGTAATCAGGAGACAGAGCTATGCACAGATGACAACAATGGATTATAGGGGGTAATTGCCTTGTTATGTCTATGCAGCAATTCAGCAACTGAAGTCAATCAGGGCAATATCCGGGCTGGGAGAAAAGTCAGTTTCCATACAGACTACTAGACGGCATTCCACACAACTATTTCCTGTGTCTCTGGGGCACACAATACCTGATTTAAAGTTGAATGTAAAGATGTAACGTTTGATTCCCATGGCCGCATGGTTAGATATATGCAACTGTAAATCTAGCATCTACAGTAGAGTTACCATGCATCAATCATCATCAACTCCAAATCTTTCATCCATCTGACATAGTTAATGTACTCAACATTTGTATATTTTAAAATAAAACACATCCCAGATGGGCTCTCATATGCACGTTAGTGTTCCTGATCTGCCTCTCCAAGTGCTAGGGTCCTAAAGTACAAGGTAAATGCTGACACAAGTTGTACACAAGTGCAGTGTATACATTTTTGCACCAGGATGCTTGTTTGCGCCACTCAAATGCACGTATGTGCAACTCTAAATCATTCCCTGGTGCCATTATGTAGGTGGTATCCATTGTGCCTATGATATTGCACTGTGCAGATACTGGAAGTAAAGAACCCAACATTTAGAGGGTCCATGCAATAAAAAATACTAATACAGCATTATCCAATTATAAGGTTGATAGAAATTGATCCTAAGGGGTAAATTTACTAAAGTGTGAGTTTTTAGAAGTGAGTTTTAAAAGTGATGTTGTCCATATTATTATTTTATTATTATTATCGTTTATTTATATGGCGCCACAAGTGTTCCGCAGCGCCTTAGAAAGTACATAAACAAATAATTTGACAATGGACGTACAGTAAAAAATAGGACAAGGACATGGATAATATACATTGATACATAAGTGACCATAACACCTAGATATGCAACAGAGCGTAAGCAACCAAGTGTTAGGTGCCATGGTGGGGGGTAAGAAGTAGGTGAAAGCACAAGAGGGTAGAGGCCCTGCTCGTAAGAGCTCACATTCTAAAGGGGAGGGGCAGACAAACAGGTGTGACACAGATGGGGTAAACGGAGGAAGGAGCATGTTGCAGCAAGTTAGGATGGGAGCTGGAAGGCTTTGATGAAGTAGTGGGTCTTGAGAGCCCGTTTGAAAGATTGTAAAGAGGAGGAGAGTCTGATAGGGAGAGGGAGAGAGTTCCAAAGGTCGGGAGCAGCACGGGCAAAATCTTGGAGGTGGGAGTGGGAGGAAGTAATCAGTTGGCATGAGAGGTGGCGTGCATTGGTTGAGCGAACGGGGCGGCCAGGAGAGTGGAGGGAGATGAGGTCAGAGATGTAAATGGGAGAGGAATGGGTGAGGGCTTTGTAAGCAAGTGTGAGAACCTTGAATTGGGTTCTAAAAGGGAAGGGAAGCCAGTAGAGGGTTTGTAGGAGAGTGGAGGCAGATGTAGAGCGTTTGGAGAGGAAGATGAGTCGAGCAGCAGCATTGAGGACAGACTGGAGAAGAGAGAGATGGGAGTTGGGGAGGCCAGATAGGAGAAGGTTACAGTAGTCCAATCTGGATATGACCAGTGAGTGTATGAGGGTTTTGGTGGCATCCTGGGTGAGAAAGGGTCTAATCTTGGAAATATTTTTGAGATGGAAGCGACAGGACTGTGAGAGGCTCTGGATATGTGGTTTGTAGGAGAGGGAGGAGTCCAGGATAACTCCAAGACAGCGCACTTTGGGGCTAGAAGAGATAGTTGTGCCATCAATTGTTAAAGAAATAGTTGGAAGTGAGGTTATGTTAAGGGTGGAAAAATGATCAGCTCAGTCTTAGACATATTAAGTTTAAGAAATCGTTGGGACATCCAGGAAGAATCAGCAGAGAGACAGTTGGAGATACGAGTGAGGAGAGAGGGGGAGAGGTCAGGGGAGGAAAGGTAGATCTGAGTATCATCAGCATAGAGGTGATAATGGAGGTCAAAAGAGCTGATGAGTTCACCTAGAGAGGACGAATAGAAGGAGAATAGTAGAGGTCCAAGAACGGAACCTTGGGGAACACCTACTGTAAGAGGCTGTGGTGGGGAAGAGGAGTCATGAGAAGAGACAGAGAAGGACTGGTCTGAGAGGTAGGACGACAGCCAGGAGAGAGCAGTGTCACGTAAACCAAGGGAGTGTAGGATCAGTGGAGTGGAGAAAGCAACCAATCAGATTCTAGCTATTATCTTCTAGAAGGTGCTAGTTAAATATTAAGTAGAATCTGATTGGTTGCTATGGGCAACATCACTTCTCAAACTCACTTCTAAAAACTCTCACTTTAGTAAATTTACCCCTAAGATTTCATCTAATACCACTCTTACATCTGGGTCTGACTGGGTATTTGGAACACGGATCCAACCAGGTCAGACCCGGGACAGCTACCCTTCAGACTGCGGCGGTCAATCCCGGGTCGGCGCCATTTACACTGCACACGGGTGCAGTGGAACTGGTCTGCCGGGGCTTGGAGATGACCTCATTTCCATCGCCAGAAAATCCTGAAATCACCATCCCATAATACTCCTTTTACACTTGTTGCCCAGGTTATGGCACGTGAACACGCAGCAACTTGGGTTACTCTGCAGTGTGAAAGGGCCAGGTTGAAATAATCCGGGTCGATCAATCAATCAGTTATAACATTCAGCAGTCAACATGCAATAGATTGCTAAAAGCTAACTGAATGCAATGGGTTACAACAATATATCCTTGCTCTTTGCACCATGTTATTGTGCTATTATGTCCCATGTCTTCTATATTATACATGACTGAGCAGTGCTTGCATCACATTTAGTGCAGAATTCAAAACCATTGCTCAGTTATGTCCTGGAATATGATGTTCCTACACATATTCACACGGTGATCTTCCTCCCACAAAGATCTTCACTGAAGCAGAAGAATGTGCTAGTTAGCTTCCACATCAAAGAGACTGTCTTCTCAAACAGGCTTCGTTCTCTGGCATGTATGTAACTGAGGAACAAAATAATGTAATTAAAGGCAGCAAACGAAAATATCTGAACTGCCAACAGATATAAAATTATATTTTCGTTAAAACTCAAACAGTAATGGGGCAGTATGGTTTGGATGTAGGTATATTATGTTGTATGCAGAGTATTGTCTTGCTTAATCCTAAATTGTGGCCAAGTTATACCATAGAGTGACCAATGACATGGGGCGTTTCTAGAGAGGAGGGGGCCCGTGTGCAGTCTCCGACACGGGCCCCCTACTCTCTGTCCGGCGGCCGGCAGTACACTGAGCTGTGCACGACCAGCGTCGGTGTTATAGACTCTGGGCACTAGAGTGCGCCCAGAGTCTATAGAGGATGCGCTGGTCACCGGGAAAATGGCCATGGTGGCCATTTTCCCTGTATTGCGCTTGCGCAAACGACGGGAAAATGGCCGTGGAGGTCATTTTCTAGTCGTTTTTACAGTGCCAGACCCCGCGCCGAGGTGGGACTCCGGAGAGGTAAGTAATTCTATGGGGGCAGGGTGTGTGGTGCGGGGCCCCCCTGTTCCCCGCCCATGTTCCCCGCACACCCTGCACCCATTATAGATACGCCCCTGCCAATGACAGATCCCAATTATACCCCTTTCAGATTAGCAGCAAAACCCCAGGTTATTACACGTGAACGCGCAGCAACCCCGGGATTTTGCTTAGTCTGAAAGGGTCCTTAAAAAAATAATTTGGGTTGTGTGATGTCAGTGGGGCCGGCCCCAGACGGTAGGCGTTCCCATGGGAACGCCTCCGTCTGGGCAGGCACGCCCACCAAAGGGGGCGTGCTGTCAATCACCATCGACAGCACGCCCCCTTTGGTGCAAGACCCATAACGACGGCTTGGCTGTCGTTATTCTGGTTTCGCGCATGCGCACGACGGAGCCGGCTCCCTCGTGCGCATGCGCACTTGGGCAACATCGCCCGCTTGCGAGCGCTCAGCGCTCGCGAGTGGGTCTGAATCAGGCCCAGAGCTTGTGGGATATGGTATATCTAGCAGAAGTAAAGGGGCGGCCACTTAGGTCAGCAAGATTCATTTGCATCACAGTAACAAAAAAATAAATAAAACTGTAGTTCCTGTTTGCCCTGCTAGTGACAATTTGTATAGCCCATAGATCACTGTTTGTGAAAATGTAAAACAACAATGACCTAACATGTGAAAGTGAAACCTTTATTATTATGGAGGAATGAATGTAAATAAAGGAAAGTATAATTGAACAGCTTTAATATGCTGCGCGAATGTCAGAACTCAAATTCATAGATGTACGGTGCATAGGGTTTTTCTTTTATCTTGGTCCCATTCTCATAGTAAGTTTTTAGGTTTTATTAATAATTGAGCAATTGATTTATTTCATTTTTGTGCAGTAGTTTTCTTATTATACATTGGGCCTGATTCAGACCCGCTCGCGAGCGCTGAGTGCTCGCAAACGGGTCGCATGCGCGAAACCCAGATAGCGATGGGCAAGCCGTCGCTCCGGGTCTCGCTACAAAGGGGGCGTGCTGTCGATGCTGAGTGACAGCACGCCCCCTTTGGTGGGCGGGCCGGGGGCATGGCTGCCCAGACAGAGGCGTTCCCATGGGAACACCTACAGTCTAGGGCCGGCCCCACTGACATCACAAGTGATGTCAGTGGGTGGACTTCTTGCTCTGTAAGAGCAAGAAGTCCACTGGGACTTGCGGCAACGAGACCCTACCACAAGGGTCTCGTCTCAAGTCCGATGGTCACGATGGTCTTGACCATCGCAACCATCATCCTGGCCACTCGCACTAGTTGTGGGTGGTTACCCACAGCTATGCGAGCGGCCAGGAGGCCGCTCTAAAAATACAATAGGCGGGCACTGGTTCAGAGCGAGTGCTCTGAAAGAGCGTCCGGCTCTGAATCAGGCCCATACTCCATTCCCTGGTTGGCTCAGTATACAGAGACCATTCATTGATCAGCTTAGTATACACAGCCCAGTGGCGGAACGAGAGAGTGGTGAGGCCAGGTGCAAGAATATGCTTTGCCCCCCCCATGCAGTGCCCCCAGTAGTGCCCCTTACCTTATACAGTGCCCTCAGTAGTGCCCCTTATACAGTGCCCCCTTTAGTGCCCGTTATACAGTGCCCTCAGTAGTGCCCCTTATACAGTGCCCCCAGTAGTGCCCCTTATACAGTGCCCTCAATAGTGTCCCTTATACAGTGCCTCCAGTAGTGCCCCTTATACAGTACCCTCAGTAGTGTCCCTTATACAGTGCCCCCAGTAGTGCCCCTTATACAGTGCCCTCAGTAGGGTCCCTTATACAGTGCCCCCAGTAGTGCCCCTTATACAGTGCCCTCAATAGTGTCCCTTATACAGTGCCTCCAGTAGTGCCCCTTATACAGTACCCTCAGTAGTGTCCCTTATACAGTGCCCCCAGAAGTGCCCCTTATACAGTGCCCTCAGTAGTGTCCCTTATACAGTGCCCCAGTAGTGGTCCCCCTATGCAGTGCTCCCAGTAGTGCCCCTTATACAGTGCCCCCAGAAGTGGTCTCCCTATGCAGTGTCCCCAGTAGTAGTCCCCCAAATGCATTGCCCCCAGTAGTAGTCCCCCCAGTAGTGCCCCTTATGCAGTGCCCCCAATAGTGCGCCCCTTACATATAAGACAAACACACACGGAAAAAAAAAAACACACTTACCTGAATCCTCGCTCCTGCGCCCGCCACCATCAGCTCCTCTGTCCTCCTGCTCTGCATGATGGGAGAGATGGCATGACGTCCCATCGCCCACTGCGAGAGCCGGAAGGAGACCATTCACTGATCAGCTTAGCATATATACAGCCCAGTGGCGGAACTAGAGAGTGGTGGGCCCAGGTGCAAGAATAAGCTTTGGGCCCCCCATGCAGTGCCCCCAGTAGTAGTCCCCCTATGCAGTGCCCCCAGTAGTGCCCCATATACAGTGCCCCCAGTAGTGGACCCCTATGCAGTGCCCCCAGTAGTGGTCTCCCCTATGCAGTGCTCCCAATAGTGCCCCTTATACAGTGCCCCCAGAAGTGGTCCCCCTATGCAGTGCCCCCAGTAGTAGTCCCCCCAGTAGTGCCCCTTATGCAGTGCCCCCAATAGTGCACCCCTTACATATAAGACAAACACACACGAAAAAAAAAAAACACACTTACCTGAATCCTCGCTCCTGCGCCTGCCACCGTCAGCTCCTCTGTCCTCCTGCTCTGCATGATGGGAGAGATGGCATGACGTCCCATCGCCCACTGCGAGAGCCGGAAGGAGACCATTCACTGATCAGCTTAGTATATATACAGCCCAGTGGCGGAACTAGAGAGTGGTGGGCCCAGGTGCAAGAATAAGCTTTGGGCCCCCATGCAGTGCCCCCAGTAGTAGTCCCCCTATGCAGTGCCCCCAGTAGTGCCCCATATACAGTGCCCCCAGTAGTGGACCCCTATGCAGTGCCCCCAGTAGTGGTCTCCCCTATGCAGTGCTCCCAATAGTGCCCCTTATACAGTGCCCCCAGAAGTGGTCCCCCTATGCAGTGCCCCCAGTAGTAGTCCCCCCAGTAGTGCCCCTTATGCAGTGCCCCCAATAGTGCACCCCTTACATATAAGACAAACACACACGAAAAAAAAAAAACACACTTACCTGAATCCTCGCTCCTGCGCCTGCCACCGTCAGCTCCTCTGTCCTCCTGCTCTACATGATGGGAGAGACGTCATGACGTCCCATCACCCACTGCGGGAGCCGGAAGGAGACCATTCACTGATCAGCTTAGTATATATACAGCCCAGTGGCGGAACTACAGAGTGGTGGGCCCAGGTGCAAGAATAAGCTTTGGGCCCCCCATGCAGTGCCCCCAGTAGTGGTCCCCCTATGCAGTACCTCCAGTAGTGCCCCATATACAGTGCCCCCAGTAGTGGTCCCCCTATGCAGTGCCCCCAGTAGTGGTCCCCCCTATGCAGTGCTCCCAATAGTGCCCCTTATACAGTGCCCCCAGAAGTGGTCCCACTATGCAGTGTCCCCAGTAGTAGTCCCCCAAATGCATTGCCCCAGTAGTAGTCCCCCCAGTAGTGCCCCTTATGCAGTGCCCCCAATAGTGCCCCCACTACATATATATAAAAAAAAATACACTTACCTGAATCCACGCTACTGCGCCCACCAGCATCAGCTCCTCTGTCCTCCCAGTAGTGGTCCCCCTATGCAGTGCCCCCAGTAGTGCCCCATATACAGTGCCCCCAGTAGTGGACCCCTATGCATTGCCCCCAGTAGTGGTCTCCCCTATGCAGTGCTCCCAATAGTGCCCCTTATACAGTGCCCCCAGAAGTGGTCCCCCTATGCAGTGCCCCCAGTAGTAGTCCCCCCAGTAGTGCCCCTTATGCAGTGCCCCCAATAGTGCACCCCTTACATATAAGACAAACACACACGAAAAAAAAAAAACACTTACCTGAATCCTCGCTCCTGCGCCTGCCACCGTCAGCTCCTCTGTCCTCCTGCTCTGCATGATGGGAGAGATGGCATGACGTCCCATCGCCCACTGCGAGAGCCGGAAGGAGACCATTCACTGATCAGCTTAGTATATATACAGCCCAGTGGCGGAACTAGAGAGTGGTGGGCCCAGGTGCAAGAATAAGCTTTGGGCCCCCCATGCAGTGCCCCCAGTAGTGGTCCCCCTATGCAGTGCCTCCAGTAGTGCCCCATATACAGTGCCCCCAGTAGTGGTCCCCCTATGCAGTGCCCCCAGTAGTGGTCCCCCCTATGCAGTGCTCCCAATAGTGCCCCTTATACAGTGCCCCCAGAAGTGGTCCCACTATGCAGTGTCCCCAGTAGTAGTCCCCCAAATGCATTGCCCCAGTAGTAGTCCCCCCAGTAGTGCCCCTTATGCAGTGCCCCCAATAGTGCCCCCACTACATATATATATAAAAAAAAAATACACTTACCTGAATCTACGCTACTGCGCCCACCAGCGTCAGCTCCTCTGTCCTCCCAGTAGTGGTCCCCCTATGCAGTTCCTCCAGTAGTGGTCCCTCCTATGCAGTGCTCCCAGTAGTGGTCCCCCCTATGCAGTGCTCCCAGTAGTGCCCCTTATACAGTGCCCCCAGTAGTGCCCCCCCCTACATATATAAGACAAACACACACACACAAATAAAAAAACACACTTACCTGAATCCTCACTCCCGCACCCGCCGCTGTCAGATCCTCTGTCCTCCCGCACTGCACGATGGGAGAGATGTCATGACGTACCATCACCCACTGCGGGAGCCGGAGTGAGCTTCAGCCCGGCCCCGGCTCCCTCCATGGACGCAGCAGCCAGTGAGAGTCTGTCTGTGTGTTCATTACTGTGTAGTGCGGACCGCTCTCACTGCAGTCCGCACTACACTTAAATACTGTGGGGCCTGGGGGACACTGGCGACGGGTACAGGGCCCCGCTGTTGGATGCAGGCGGCTATGGTCCCCTGCACCGCAGCAGTCCCCGGTGCAAGCACACCGGCTGCACAGCCGCTAGTTCCGCCACTGATACGGCCTATTAAGTTAACCAGTGTCCCAGTATAGTATAAAGAGACCATTACTTGCTGACCAGTATATTATAATAAATACCCCATTATAATGTATTTGCATATGTAGAACCACGCTGTGCCACTACCACTCAGGTGCCCAATAACCCGTTGGCCCCTACAGTGAGTAAGCAGCCTGATGGTACATTCTGGACCAGATGCACTGCAATACCCAGCAAGCCCAGCAGTAGTGTACAGGCTGACACTGTACACTACTGGTGATACCACTGTGTGTATACCACTGTTTAACTCCTGCATTACTTGTTACCCTGCTGTTACCAATAACCTGCAAGCCTGGTCAAGAACAAACTTTCTGGCCTAAGATAACTTTTACAAGTGGTCTGTGATAGGAGAAAGTACCAAACGCCCCTCTCTCTGGAACACTGCCCAATCTTGATATATTGATAAAGGCAATATCGCAATTAAATTACAAAACAGACAGCAGGGAAGAGAAAGAAGAGTGGGAAATGGACATGGAGTGTGGGAGAGAGTTAGGTAGGGGAACACGGGGTAAAGGGAGAGAAAGGGAAAGGGAGGGGAGGAGCCAGATAAGTGAGGAAAGAGACACAAAAAGATGGGAAAAAGGGGACATATATGGAAATGGAGGTGCAGATAAGGGAAGGGATGGCAATGCTGGCTACAACCAGGGCCGGTTCCATGTATACGCATGGTACGCAGCTGAGTAGGGCGACCATGGGGGCGGCGGGTAGACTGTGTCTCTGTGACATAGGCTGCACCGGGCGTGTAGTGCTGATGGAGTTCGGTCAGCACTACACAGTGACAAACACACAGCCGCGGGCACCGGCAGCACTGTGTTCGTTTTAATTAGCAGCCAATGAGAGTCTGTCAGACTCTCATTGACTGCTGTGCCCACTGTCGGAGCCGGGCTGGAGGTCACTCATGAGCTCCATCTTCCGGCTCCCGTAGTGGGTAATGGGAGAGACATCATTACGTCTCTCCCATAATGCAGAGCGGGCTGGCCCGGGAGGACGGACGGAGAAGCGGATGGCGGTGGCGGGAGCAGGAGCCGGAGCAGGTATTCCGGTGTTTTTTTGTTTTTTTTAATATGTGTGTGTCTACTGGGGGGGCATTACAAGGGGGGACTACTACTAGGGGCACTACAAGGGGGGGCTACTACTGGGGGCACTGCATGAGGGGGGTCTACTACTGGGGACACTATATAAGGCACGCTGTATACTGGGGGCGCTGCATAGGGGGGACTACTACTGGGGCACTATATAAGGGGCTTACTACTGGGGGCACAAGGGGCACTGCACCGAACCACTACTGGAGGCACAAGGGACAATGCATAGGGGGGATCACTACTGGAGGCCTGCATAAGGGGGACCTCTCCTGGGGCACAAGGGGCACTGCATAGGGGAGACCACTACAGGGGGCACTGTATAAGGGGTACTGCATAGGGGGGACCACTACTGGGGGCACAGCATAGGGGGGACTACTACTGGGGGCACTATATAAGGGGCACTACTGAGGAACTGCATAAGGGGGACCACTCCTGGGGCACAAGGGCTACTGCACAGGGGGGACAACTACTGGGGGCACTGTATAAGGGGCACTGCATAGGGGGGATCACTACTGGGGGCACTGTATAAGGGGCACTGCATAGGGGGGATCACTACTGGGGGCAATGTATAAGGGGCACTACTTGGGGCCTGCATAAGAGGGACCACTACTGGGGGCATTGCATACTGGGGGTACTGTATAAGGGGCACTACTGGGGGACTGCATTAAGGTGCATATGGAATGGAAAGCACTGTTCCCAGAGTGACGAGAAAGGGGTGTGTGTCATGGTTATGGCTTTTTTCATGAGACCACAGGCCATTAATTTGTTTGGGCACGCGCAACAATATGCCTGGGGGCACCAAAAAATATACTCGCTTACCAAAAAATTTGAGCTAGGGCCAGCCCTGGCTACAACAGCTAGCAACCCGGCAAATGATGGGTCCATAATAATAGTTTAGAAGTCGCCTTCCAGTGTTTCTTTGTATGCATAGATGAAGAATGTACAGTAGTACACAACAACATTTCTTTTAGAAAATGTGATGTTTTAGTTTTCCTGTCCTATAAACTGTTTTGTTTGTCCCTGCAGACACTGATTATTGATTCTGTAAGACAGGGGAGCAGCTGTGCAATCCAGTTACATCACACCAAGATAATAAGTCCAATCGTATATCTCACCAAACACGTTTAGCCAGTCTTGTGAGTTTACAAGAACAGAAGCTGTCTTATGTACCAAATGCAATATTAAATAGCAGTCCCCAGGCAATCTGGATTGTATTAGCTCGCAAATTAAAATAAATACAGGATTGTTTCAACTTGTCTCTGAGAAAATTAGAGGGCAGAAGTTAAACCACCATATTAGGGGGACATACTGTATAGAACCACTAAATGCAAAAATACAATGAATGTACCAACCATAACGATAAAGAATACAAACAAACTAAAACATGCATAAGACGGTTCCAACTAAAAATGAATGGCTACATTCCGGTTTTCACCCATTATTTCCCACTAATAGAACTGTGGGTGTCCTATGACCCTGCCAGGACTGTAATGTTCTTGTTCCATCATGGACTATCTTAGAAAGGTCCATTCAAACAGAACCATGTTGCCAATGTTCAGATTCAAACTGTTCCCAGGCTGTCAACACCAGCGTGGGATCCCCAGGTTCTCCTAGTGAAGGGGGAAATGTTGAATAACATTACATTTTAGGCCGGTATTCAATTAGGGGTGAAAAGTCGGAAAAGTTTCGCCTGTCCGACTTTCCGCCTCCTTCGCCTGTTTCAGAGGCAAAAACTTTTTGTGCGTGTCCCCGCCTTTTGCCCTATTCAATTTCAAAACGGAAAGCGGCGAATGCGGAACAGGCGGAAAGTACTATCAGAAGTGGGGAAATCAGTCTGTACCCCCAAAAAAGATGCACTAACATAGGGAATCAATGTAGATGTGTACTAATAGCCCTAATAAAAGTGTTTGGGGTACTTAAGTAGTTCAAATGGCTTCTTATTAGCATCTTTGCAAAAGTGGTGAAGAATGGCATAAAGCAGTATTTTTTGGTGAAGATAAGTAGTCCTGTCAAATTTGGGGCACTTTAAAATGGGTGCTACCATATTTTTATGTCTCTAAAGTGAACATTTAAAAACATGAAAAACCACCCTCATACATGCACCTGCAATCCCAAAAATACTTGGCCCCTCCTTACAGCAGCCCAAGAAGTCTATTTCGCTAGTTTTTATAGTTCTCCCCCCACTTCTTACTTTTTCGCCCCAAAAAGCGAAAGTACTTTTTTGGGGGGTATTCTGAGGTAATTTTTTATAATTTTTTGGTTGATTTGTCCTTTGGGTGGCTGTCCCAAGGCTTCAGAGTCGTTTCCCTTCGTTTGCACCCCAAAATAACGATTTTGCACTTTTTTTCTCCTGCTATTCATTGGAGATACTTTTCCGCCTATTACATTGCAATGAGCTTCCGCTTAGGCGAAATAGTCATAGAATTGAATATGGAGATACTTTGAAAACAGGTGGAAAGTTTGAATCAGCGGAAGCTTATCTCCAAACGGCACTTTTCGCCTCTAATTGAATACGGCCCTTAGTTGGAATTATTTTTAAAGAATGTTAATAGAAAAGAACATCTCTAAATGTCAGGGAGTTGTTATACTTCACATAAGTTTAGCTTATTGATTTGTTCATACCCTTCTGCAACTTTTACTAAATAAACTGCCTACCAGGATTCTATTTATAGAGTAAGCTCTTTATATATCCCAGGCAGGGATTTGCATTTTTGTAAGTCTTTGATAACACTGGTTTGCATTCTGCATTGAGTACAATGGTAGCCAGCAGCTCTATGTGATGTGCAGGACCAGCCCCGTAGCTAGACGGCAGTGCGCCCAGTGCAGCACTGCCGCCCCTCTCACTCCCTCTCCGCCCCACCAAGCGCTAACCCTACCTTCCGGTAGTAGGAGGGCGGGCGGGATCTTCCGGGGATTTTTCACTGTCCAGCGCGCACCAGCCGGAGGTCTCTCTCTGCAGACCTCCGGCACAGAAAAGTGTGTGGCCGGTGCACATGACCCCTCAGCCCCCCCTAGTTGCGGCCCTGGCAGGACTCATACTAGCATTGTATCTACGAGCACTATTTGCATTGAACCACACTCACATTGACCAATAGGCAATTATCTAGCGGTTTAGAGTAAAGCCGCATACACACTACACGATAAGTTTGATGATATGAACGATAACGATATTGTTATTGTTCATCGCGTTTCATATCTACAGTTTGTATGCAAGACATTGTTAATGATGCGCGCTCTCGCGGATCATTAACAATGTCTTTCATTGCCCGTACTTGCAGGGGAACCTGACGATATTGTCAGGTTCTGCAAGTACGGGGATGAGGGAGGGTGCCGTCACTGAACGATATCGTTAACGATATCATTCAGTGTAGCCCTGCCCCTTATTATTTTGCCACAAGGGTGTGGGGCTTAATGGCATAACCCGTTCGGCCCAGCCCCCAACACCTCCCACCTGCTTCTTCTCCCGGGGAGGAAAACACCAATGTCGGCGAGCATGGTATGATTGCAGCAGGCATGCAATCGCAGGAAGAGGGCGTGCGTATGATTGCAGTATTCGTGCAATCGCAGGAAGAGGGCGTGCCTATGATTGCAGTATTCGTGCAATCGCAAGAAGTGGGCATGCGTATGATTGCAGTATTCATGCAATCGCAGGAAGGGGCCTGCCTATGATTGCAGTATTCATGCAATCGCAGGAAGTGGGCGTGCGTATGATTGCAGTAGGCATGCAATCGCAGGAAGTGGGCCTGCCTATGATTGCAGTAGGCATGCAATCGCAGGAAGTGGGCCTGCCTATGATTGCAGTATTTGTGCAATTGCAGGAAGGGGGCGTGCGTATGATTGCAGCAGGCAATCCACAGTGAGTACACCTGCTGGAGGCTTCTACTGAGGCTGCACAAGAAATTAAGGGGTCTATGTACTAAGCAGTGATAAGAGACAGAGGGCCTGATTCAGACCCACTCGCGAGCGCTTGTAAGCGGGTCGATGTTGGGCCAGTGCACATGCGCATGACGGACCCGGCTCCGGCGTGCGCATACGCGAGACCCGGATAGTGATGGGCAAGCCGTCGCTATGGATCTCGCTACAAAGGGGGCTTGCTGTCGATGGTGAGTGACAGCACGCCCCCTTTGGTGGGCGTGCTGGGGGCGTGGCTGGCCAGATGGAGGAGTTGCCATGGGAACGCCAACCGTCTGGGGCCGGCCCCACTGACATCACAAGTGATGTCAGTGGGAGTGCTTTTGGCTCTGATAGAGCCAAAAGCACTCCAGGGCTTGCGGCAGATGAGACCCTACCACAAGGGTCTCGTCGCAATCCCGATGGTCGCGATGGTCTTGACCATCACGACCATCTTTACTTCTTCCATCCCAACATTTTTTTGGTTTGGCTGTCAATCCTGCCTTATAGATGGAGTCCAACACTGCTTGTACTCTGGGCAAGTGAGACTGCCAATCAGGACTATAAATGACCTCATCATCTAGATAAGCAGCAGCATCTGTCTATGGGGCCTTAGAATTCTGTCCATCATCCTTTGAAAGGTAGCCGGTGCCACATGTAACCCAAAGGGCAACATCTTGTATTGGAACAACCCTTCTGGTGCAGAAAAAGCTGCCTTTTCTTTGGCATTCTCAGTTAACGGCACTTGCCAATACCCTTTGGTTAAGTCTACAGTGATTAAATACCTGGCTGTTCCTAGCCTTTCAATTAGTTCATCCACCCTAGGCATTGTGTAGGCATCAAATTTTGACACACTGGGCTTGATTCAGACCCGCTCATGAGCGCTCACAAGCGGGTTGATGTTGCCCAAGTGCGCATGTGCACGAGGGAGCCGGCTCCGTCGTGCGCATGTGCGAGACCCGAATAACGACGACCAAGCCGTTGTTATGGGTCGCTCACCAAAGGGGGCGTGCTGTCAATGGTGATTGACAGCACGTCCCCTTTGGTGGGCATGCCGGGGGCGTGGCTGCCCAGACGGAGGCGTACCCATGGGAACGCCTACTACCATCTGGGGCCAGCCCCACTGACATCACTAGTGATGTCAGTGGGAGTGCTTTTGGCTCTGATAGAGCCAAAAGCACTCCAGGGCTTGCGGCAGACGAGACCCTACCACAAGGGTCTCGTCGCAATCCCGATGGTCGCGATGGTCTTGACCATCACGACCATCTTTTTGGCCGCTCGCTATAGCTGTGGGTGGTCACCCACAGCTATGCGAGCGGCCAGGAGGCCGCTATAAGAAAGAACGTCCGGCTCTGAATCAGGCCCAGAGTGAAAAGTGATAAGTAAGTGATAAGGTGCCAGCCAAACAGCTCCCAACTGCCATCTCACAGGCTGTATTTGAAAAATGACAGTTGGGAGCTGATTGGCTGGCACCTTATCACTTCCTTATCACTTTTCACTCTGTCTCTTATCACTGCTTAGTACATAGACCCCTAAATCTTCCTATCTCTATAATGGCGCAATTGTGAGGTAATAGTTTGAAAACTGTAACTTTCACAATTACATGAACCCCAAAAGACCCTACCCTGGAACATAGCTACCTAATAAAACAAACCCCAAGTCTAAATTTGCCCCCTACCCTGAGTTATGCCTTCCCAAAATCTCTCATAGAGAACAGCAGAAAAGTGGTCTTGAGAGTGTCAGAAAAAAACTCCCAAGTCCTCATTTTTTTGCCCTGAAATTGGCATGCAGCACCGTGCTACAGTTCTACCCACCCATGCCAAATTTCAGATCGGTACCTCCAATAGCTTTTGAGGTGAAGCCCTTAAACACCCTGCCCCCCCTTCCGGAATTCTCTATGGAGATTTCCATTTATTTAGATTCAGCCTTAATATAAGGGCAAGACTGTGCCCTTGTAACATATAGAGAACCGACAACAACCGAATTTAGGTGTTCCAAGACGAACCGAGTCCCGGTCCAGATCTTCCTGCAGTTTGGAACTCAGATTTTAAAACTGAAGACCGGGTTTTAGATTGCATGTAAACAGGTCAACAGTACATCATTTTGGCTGGTTTTATTTCTTTAAAAAAAAAAAACAGATTAAAAATCAAAACACAAAGATATATCCTGATCCAAATCCAAAACACGGGAGTCGGCGCTCATCTCTAATAGATAGATAAATAGACAGATGCCTGGTTCACCTCTTACCTCACCAACCGCTCCTTCTTTGTGTCTGTCTCCGGTTCCACCTTACCCCGGTCCATCCTTCCCATTGGCGTCCAGGACGATTCTGCCCTGGGCCCCCTGCTTTTTACCCTGTACACCTCTTCCCTGGGAGAACTCATCAGTTCCTTTGGCCTCCAATACCACCTCTATGTTGATGACATGCAACTATACCTGTCCTCTCCTGACCTCTCCCCTTCTGTCCTCTCCTGGGTATGCAGCTACCTCTCTGCCATCTCCTGCCCAAGCGCTCTCTGAAGCTCAACATGGACAAAACCAAACTCATCATCTTCCCCCCTATCAGAGTCTCCACCTCCACCAATCTCTCTATCACTGTTGACAATACCATCATCTCCCCTGTTGCCCAACTTCGCTGCTTGGGTGTCACCCTTGACTCCACCCTCTCCTTCACCCCCCACATTCAATCTCTGGCTCAACTTTGTTGGTTCCAGCTACACAACATCAATCGCATTAGGCCATTTCTCTCCCAGAATGCTACCAAACTGATTATCCATTCACTAATCTTTTCTCGGCTAGACTACTGCAACCTTCTCCTCACTGGCCTCCCACGTTCCCATCTTGCTCCTCTCCAATCTGTTTTCAATACTGCAGCTAGACTTATCTTCCTCTTCCATCATTCCATTTCCGCCATTCTCCTCCGCAAAAACCTGCACTGGCTCCCAGTACCCTACAGAATCCTCTTCAAACTCCCTACATCTCCAACCTCATCTCCTTACAAATTCAATTCCGCCTCTGCGGGTGGCCCATGACCGTTGCCTCTCCCCGACTTTGCATAGCTTCAATTGTGCATGGAGATGCGAATGCAGGTGTGCCCGAGTGTTTCAACACCGTTTTAGAGGCGTGCATAATTAACATGACGTGGGGCAGTGGGCGTCTCTGCATATGCTAAGGGGAGTCTACATATACAAAGCGAACGCTCGTACAGGTACGATGGGCATGCTTATGCCTTGGCGAGTGATCGCTCCCCGCCGCATCACTTTAAAATATTTGCATCTGCATCAGGCCCTGAGTGTCTATATATGCAACCACATCAGCGACATGCCCGCAACTAGGAGTGTAGCAAGACTTATGTTATGGGGTCCCCATAGCAAAATTTTCACAGACCCTCCCCTGTGCAAATTATTTAGCAGTTTACCCATTTTGATTGTAAATGATCTAATATTTGGACTATCTGCCTACTTAGCTGTCGTGAAGAGTTAAATGGTGATAGCATATAGCAAGTAGCATAAATTAAAAAATATATTTTCTTAAAAAGTATATAGTCTCCCTAATCCTACATGTTTATGATGTAACTTGGTATATAAGAAGGTTATGATTCAGTAATAAATCAGTTAGTGAGGAGAAACGGATGCAGATCCAGCTGGACCAGTGACAGCAGATAACCTGCAGCAGTACTAAGATGTGGTCTGGGCCTAGTCCCTGTTGCAGCCATTTTCTTTGCACATGTCTGAGATCTGCTGCAAAATTGGACAGGTGTGTAGACATATATTGGGTAATGAATCTGCATCCAGGTCTCCAGTAGGATTGTTTTTGACGGTCTGGTCTGGAGGTGGATCCCCAGAGGACTGAACAAGTGTATACCCATCTTAAACATCATATCAGATGAATAAGTTACTTTATCCATTGTTTCTAACTTAACAACTGTAGATAAAATGGAAGGAGGTATCTGAAGGAGTAAGGGTGACAGGCCAGCATTTGTAGTATAGTCCTTAACTGAAGATATTATTCAGATTCTTTTTCTGAAGTTGTTGTTGTTCAGGAACATATTGGAAGATGAAATCCAAAGTGCATATCTTTATTCGTTATCCAAAGTCGCTTAAATAAAGCAGAAACTACTCAGAGAGCATCAATGTAGGACAAAAGGTCACCACAAAATGGCTGCCAGTAGCTAGGCATCCTTTATATAGGGCTGTGACCTGCATTGTAACATCACAATGGATTCAGACAGCAGCTAGAGATGGCTGTAGCTTGGATCAGCTCTGGGCCCAGATGCCCTGCAGCAACACTCTGGTGTCTGGTGAGAATAGAGAAGCTGGGACTCATTAGATGGCAGTGTAACTCTGTGCAGGGAACGGGCTGGGCCCCTTAGCAGCCGCACTCTCTGCACCTCCTATAGCTAAGCCCTTGCCCGCACACTCCCATAAGACGGAACATCTCCATGCATCTGTTTAGCCACCTCCCAGTCACCGTCCAGCAATGCCCAGCATTTTTGCCAAGACATTTCTGGTACTGATGCGTATTAATAGCAACAGCGCCTCAGTGTGTAAACTCTGTGTAATGCATGTGCCTCTGTATGTACACTCTAGACCTCATTCAGAGCCCCTCGCAAATTAAATATGGGGGGTGGAGAGGGTGGAGTCAAGGGTGACACCCAAGCAGCAAAGTTGAGCAACAGGGGAGATGATGGTATTGTCAACAGTGATAGAGAGATTGGTGGAGGTGTAGACTCTGTTAGGGGGGAAGATCATGAGTTTGGTTTTGTCCATGTTGAGCTTCAGAGAGGCCTTGGGCAGCAGATGGTCGAGAGGCACAAGATACCCAGGAGAGGACAGAAGGGGAGAGGTCAGGAGAGGACAGGTATAGATGCTCATGAATGACTGCGTTTGCACCTCCACTCCCCCGTTTCTAGTGGCCTGCCCATATTACCACCCACAAACGGTTTCTCCTGTCACTCACTATGCTGGGCAGTCTATGCGTAGTGAGCGAACGCTTCCCGAGCTTTCACACTGGCTTGCGCACGCGCACTGCGATGCATGCACAAAATGCGAGCATCGGCCAGCTACGAGCAAACGCTTCTTAGCGTCCGGGTCTGAATCAGGTCCAGGGTGAGGTGGAGCCGGAGACAGACACAATGAAAGAGTGGTTGGTGAGGTAAGAGGTGAACCAGGCATCTATCTATCTATCTATCTATCTATCTATCTATTAGAGATGAGCGCTGACCCCCGTGTTTTGGTTTTGGATCCGGATTAATCTTCGCGTTTTAGTATTGGATTTGGATTCAGATTCACCTTTGTGTTTTGGTTTTGGATCTGGTTTTTTTTTTTTTAATAAATAAAACCAGCTACAATTATGTAATTTTGACCTGTTTACATGCAATCCAAAACCCGAGTTCAGTTTTAAAATCCATATTCCGAACTGGGGGAAGATCTCAACCAGGACTCGGTTCAACTCGAAACCCCTAAATTCGGTTGTTGTCGGTTCTCTCTCTCTATATATATTACACAGAGTGTACACACAGAGGCGCATGCAATAAACAGAGTGTGCATACTGAGGCGCTGTTGCTATTAATACGCACAGTGCCTCTTACGTTCCCATCTTGCTCCTCTCCAATCTGTTTTCAATACTGCAACTAGACTTATCTACCTCTTCCGCCGTTCCATTTCCGCCACTCTCCTCCGCCAAAACCTGCACTGGCTCCCAGTCCCTTATAGAATCCTTTTCAAACTCCTCACCCTCACATACAAGGCCCTCTCTAACTCCAATGCTCCCTACATCTCCAACTTAATCTCCTCACATACTCCCTCCCGCCCACCTCGGTTGGCCAATGACCGTTGCCTCTCCTCTGCCCTGTTTACTGCATCTCACGCTCGTATCCAAGATTTTGCTCTTCACTGGAATGAGCTCCATCAGGCTCTCCCCGACCTTGCATAGCTTCAATCGTGCGCTGAAAACCCACCTGTTCATCAAAGCGTACCCTTCCACCACATAACCCTGTCACCAGTTCACCCCACCGTCCAACCTCAGACATCTTTACCTCGCCTACTTCCTGCCCTCAGGTCCCCATCCACATGTCACCTGTCTGTCTCCCATAGATTGTAAGCTCCTAGGAGCAGGGTCCTTCTCCCTCCTATTCTCACAGCTCTCTTCTCTAGCACTTCTATGACAGTCTTCATCTTCCCAGCTGTATTGTGTGCTGAGAACTGTGGTGCTAATTGTTACTTGTGCTCTGTTTGTTTCAGTTACTGCATACGAGTGTAATGTTCTGTGTACCCTGTACTGTCCTACTGCTGCCATGTGTACGGCGCCTTATTAATAACATGCTCCAATCCACTTGAGATGCTCCAATCCACTTGGGTACTTATTATCTGCTCTATCCGGCTATTAACTGTAATGTGTTTCCCAGTCAGTCACAATCCAGTCTCATCTTATTCAGGTATAACAATGGGTGGGATTTGCGTATGAGACTCTGGACCTGAGTCAGAGGGGGCCATGTCTGCATCTTTTGCCGGTCGCCCATCTGCAACTTTATGCAAATGCCGATACAAAGCCCTTCCCTAGTGTACATCTGTGCATATGAATGTGCAAGGACTTCGATACCCTCTGCCTGCATCTGTAGACACTGTAAAACTGCCTGCTACACCTTTAGACACCACCAACGGTTGCACCATGAAAACTTCCACCAGCCCTATGGCAAGTGCAGATTTTCTGTCTGAGCATGGCCTCCAGTGTGAATGACTGAGTGTCTATATATACAACCACATCAGCGACATGCCCGCAACTAGAAGCATAGCAAGACTTATGGGGTCCCCATTGCAAAATTTCCACAGGCCCTCCCCTGTGCAAATTATTTATCAGTTTATCCATTTTGATTGTAAATGATCTCATATTTGAACTATCTGCCTACTTAGCTGTCGTGAAGAGTTCAATGGTGATTAGCATATAGTAAGTAGCATAAATTTAAAAAAATATTTTCTAAAAAAGTATATAATCTCCCTAATCCTACATGTTTATGATGTAACGTGGTATATAAGAAGGCTATGATTCACTAATAAATCATTTAGGGCTCTATTTACTACAATCCGCATATTGAATGCAGATTGTAGTGTGATATTACCAAGTGAATTCGCATTGTGAATTCAGGCAATATCACAGGGATTTACTATAAATCCCTTGCAGGGACAGAGCTTGCGATAAAGCTCTGTCCCTGCGGATCCCATCCGCACTCTAGTCGCGGTATTTTCGGAAAAAATACCGCGACTAAGAGCCCGCGCATGCGCCGACCGACCACCGCTACTACCCCCCCACCGACGCTAAGCCCCGCCCCCTGGCGCTAAGCCCCGCCCCCCGCGATCGCGGACCCCCGCTACCCACCCTCCCCCCCCGCGACCCCCCCTCCCTTCATTACACTTACCTGCATCCTCCTGGCCTCCGGTGGTCTTCTCCGGGCTTCCCGATCAGGTGATCTCCCATACTGCACTGGGGCCCGATCACCTGATGACCGGGCCCCAGTGCACTGTGGGAGACCAGCTGACCGGAGAGGAGCCATCACCGGAGGCCCGATCACCGGTCCCTGGATTCAGGTAAGTGAAAAAAAAAGTTTAATTTTTTTTTTTCTTTTTTTTACAGCAATCAGCTTGTGGTCTCTTTAGACCACATAGCTGATTACTGGTACCGGCTCCCGCCTCTGCTCTCCCCGTTAGAGCAGAGTGGGAGCCCGGTAACCGGGGGAGACCCTGGATAACGCCACCTCCAGGTGGCGTTATTATCACAGGGCTTCCCCCGGTATTTTTTTACAATTTATTTTTAGTAACTTGCACACAGATCACATTTCCCATTACAATTATGGGAAATGCGATCTGCTTTACTTAAAATAAGTGATACTGGGGGTTGGAGTAGAATTTTACTAATTCTACTCCAATTGCCCTGTAATAAATACAGGTGATACTAAAATAATGTGAAAAGGGTATGAAAACACCCTTTTTCACTTTATTTTAGTAAAAATAATGTTAATAAATAGAGCCCTTAGTGAGGAGAGATGGATGCAGAGCCGGCTGGACCAGTGACAGCAGATACCCTGCAGCAGTACTAAGAGGTGCTCTGGGCCTAGGTCCTGTTGCAGCCATTTTCTCTGCACCTGTCTGAGATCTGCTGCTAAATTGGAGGGTGTGTAGACATATATTGGGTAATGAATCTGCGTCCAGGTCTCCAGTAGGATTGTTTTCAACGGTCTGGTCTGGAGGTGGATTCCCATAGGACTGAACAAGTGTATACCCATCTTAAACATCATATCAGATTAATAATTTGCTTTATCCATTGTTTCTAACTTAACAATGTGTTATATAGTCCTTACCTGAAGATATTATTCAGATTCTTTTTCTGAAGATGTTGTTCAGGAACTTATTGGAAGATGTAATCCAAAGTCCTTATCATTAGTCGTTATCCAAAGTCCCATAAATAAAGCAGGAACTAAAGAGAATATTAACTAAGGACAAAATGTCATCACAAAATGGCTGCCAGTAGCTGGGCATCCTTTATATAGGTCAGTGACCTGCATTGTGACATCACAATGCATTCAGACAGCAGCTAGAGATAGCTGTAGCTTGGACCAGCTCTGGGCCCAGATGCCCTGCAGCAGCACTCTGGTGAGAATAGAAAAGCTGGAGCTCATTAGGTGGCAGTGTAACTCTGTGCAAGGAACGGGCTGGGCCCATAGCAGCCGCACTCTCTGCACCTACTATAGCTAAGCCCTTGCCCACAACACTCCCATAAGACAGAACATCTTTATGCATCTGTTTAGCCACCTCCCAGTCACCGTCCAATATTTTTGCCAAGACTTTTCTGGTACTGTGCGTATTAATAGCAACAGCACCTCTGTGTGTACAGTACACTAGGTGTAACGTATGCACCTCTGTGTATACACTCCGTGTAATGCATGCTCCTCTGTGTGTACACTCTGTGTAATGCATGCGCCTCTGTGTGTACACTCTGTGTAATGCATGCACCTCTGTGTGTACACTCTGTGTAATGCATGCACCTCTGTGTGTACACTCTGTGTAATGCATGCACCTCTGTGTGTACACCCTGTGTACTGCATGCGCCTCTGTGTGTACACCCTGTGTACTGAATGCGCCTCTGTGTGTACACTCTGTGTACTGCATGCGCCTCTGTGTGTACACCCTGTGTAATGCATGCGCCTCTGTGTGTACACCCTGTGTACTGCATGAGCCTCTGTGTGTACACCCTGTGTACTGCATGCGCCTCTGTGTGTACACCCTGTGTAATGCATGCACCTCTGTGTGTACACCCTGTGTACTGCATGCGCTTCTGTGTGTACACTCGGTGTACTGCATGCGTCTATATGTGCACACTTTGTGTAATGCATGTGCCATGATGTGTACACTCTGTGTAACGCATTCGCCTGTCTGTACACTTGGTGTAACTCAGGCGCCTATGTGTACATTCGGTATATTTTTAGGGCTACCCAACCATCCCGGGGAAGGGGGGGGGGAGAGAGAGAAAAAAGAGAAATGAAGTTGGGAGGATACTGAACTGACCTTTCTGCTGCAAGTAACTTCCCGTGGCCGACACTGCAGGGCAAAGTAACGGAGGAGACCAGGACCAAGCTGGTCTAGGAAGTAGGGGAGGGAAAAGAGGGGAGGGGGGTCGGATCATCCCCCTTATTTGCCACGGCCCGTGGCAGTGTACTGTAATGAGTCAGTCTGACTCATTACAGCGATGCTGTCAATGCCGCTGCGGGCACCTGTTCCGTCAGTGATGCAGGGTGCCTACAGTGCACCCAGCATCGCAGCAGCAGCAGCACAGCCAGCAGTTAAAAACGTTTGTCTGTGCCCCTAGTCCCCGACTGTCGCCGGGCCTGTATATAATGTAAAGATAAAGTATCTGTTTGTAGTCCTCTGCTCCCTAGAACAAAGTATACTATTTCAAATTGAAAGGGAAACCTATTCTACTGTGGGAGCATACAGTAACTGTTGCTGTGTGGGTCCCACAATAGAATACTTTTCCTTTTCAATCTGAATAAGTTGGAAAGGTGAGAAAACATCTGTGATCGCACATTGCAGGTCTGTGTGCGGCTGTCTATGGATAAGGCCCTATGTATTTAGTAAATAGAAAAAGTCATTGTAAGATATAACTTTCTTTAAATATTCTCCAAATTGTAAGATGTACATTACATTAAATGAAATGACTGATGTGCTATTGTCTGTAAGTATATAGGTCAATGGCCTATAAAATAATAAACAGATTAGTATTCCCATACATTTATACAAAACAAAATACACATTATTCAGACATGCAATTGTAATAACTGGTTCCTAAATTGCTTTTGATTTCATTCCAACTTGTTATGACCTATATTATTCTGCATAAAGTCCTTCATGTATTTTTTTTTGCAATTAATGATCATTTTTGATGTGAAGAATTTTCTACAGGTTCGTAGTAGAAGAAAAACAAAGTATATGGAGGTCCATTCTACTAATTTATAGAATGTCCTATCTAGAATAAGTTAAGAGCAAAAAGTGATAAATGTTTGCATTGAACACATTTTTTATATTAAATGAGTGGGGGAAGAGATTAATATCCATCATCCAATACTACACAAAAATCTGTGAATTCAGTATATAATGCATTATAAATATATACCAGGACATAACAATAGCAGTTAAAGGGCAGTTTCACCTACACTCAGAGAAAGCATTTTGTGGGCTCAACCAAATTTCAAGAGAATGAATCCTATTAATGAATTCCTTACATAACTGATATTCCTGTGAGTCAGTTACTGCTAATGAACCATCAAGCTGCCTTGAATGATGCTACCATTACATATAGACAGCAAGTGCACTTTAGGGCACACACAATGCCATGCATCCTGCCGCTGATCAAAAGCATAATGGAATAACACTGTATGCTAGAAGAAAATTACAAAGGACAGCTGTAAGATCTGTCCTTTGCGACAGAGTGATTTCCAGGTTTAGGACCCGGGAGTCCTTCTGTGCATGCGTGGAATGATGCACGCGCCGCGGGGGGTGCTGGGAGAGATCCGATTGGAACCGTATCAGGGGTAAATGCAAATAGAATAGCGTTGCCCATCGCATCCAAGCCACAGAATGTATCGCATTACGGAGCTTGGTGCATATGTGGTGAGCAGTCAAACCTCAGAAAACTTCATTTTCATAGGTTTAACCGCCTAATATGGTTTGATGCATCCCGCCCCTACCAGAGAGATGGGGGCATAGATGAAATAGAGGAGGGGGACAGCGCTGAAAAAGAGATAGAGAAGGGATAGGAGTGGACAGAGATGAAAGAGGAGGAGGGGGATAGAGGGGGGACAGAGATGAAAGAGGAGGGGGATAGAGGGGGGACAGAGATGAAATAGGGGGAGGGATAGAAATAAAAGAGGGGGAGGCGAGGAGCACAAAGATGAAAGAGGGAGGGAGAGGGACAGATATGAGAGACGGGTGGGGGTAGGGCAGAGAAGGAAAGGTGGGGAAAGCGCTTGGAGCCGACGCCATCCCACCCCACAACACCCCCCATGGCCCCACCCATAAACCCCCTCTTCCTGTCCATAGATATAGTTGTAAGTTGGAGAAGACAGATAAAAAGGGCCAAACGTAATAGGATGAGAGTTTAGAAAACACTTTTTAAACTCGGCCAATGTAACAGAGTGCCTGATTCAGAGCCGGACGCTCTTTCAGAGTGCTCGCTATGAATCAGTGCCCGCCTATTGTATTTTTAAAGCGGCCTCCTGGCCGCTCACATAGCTGTGGGTGACCACCCACAGCTAGTGCGAGCGGCCAGGATGATGGTCGCGATGGTCAAGACCATCGCGACCATCGGACTTGCGACGAGACCCTTGTGGTAGGGTCTCGTTGCCGCAAGTCCCAGTGGACTTCTTGCTCTTACAGAGCAAGAAGTCCACCCACTGACATCACTTGTGATGTCAGTGGGGCCGGCCCTAGACGGTAGGCGTTCCCATGGGAAAGCCTCCGTCTGGGCAGCCACGCCTCCAGCCCGCCCACCAATGGGGGTGTGTTGTCACTCAACATTGACAGCACACCCCCTTTGTAGCGAGACCCGGAGCGACGGCTTGCCCGTCGCTATCCGGGTCTCGCGCATGCGCACGACGGAGCCGCCTCCATCGTGCGCATGCGCACTGGGCCAACATCGACCCGCTTGCGGGCGCTCAGCGCTCGCGAGTGGGTCTGAATCAGGCCCAGAGTCTGAGAACAAAGCAACAGAGCAAACTCGCATGTTTTTCAGGCTCAGAAAACTCTCATGATTTAAAATCTCATCCAGATGTTTTCCCATTTTGAAGATAAAACTCAACCAATGTGAGAGGTTACTGCTAAAGTCTTATGGAGGCCATACACGGTGAGATTCAAAAGTTGGTAAGATGAGTAGTACAATTTCCCTTGAAATTATTCCCTTAAGATCCTGGACGATTTGTTTTGAAAATGCAACGACTTCACATAAAGGTGCCCACACATATACCGATGTGCTCACGATACGATTTTATGGCCAATTTCCTCATGAACTTTCACGGGAGCTCCCTTGCCGTCGTGATCACGATTTTGGAAAAAAGACACCCAATCTGTCTTACGATCTCACGATCTATCGGATCGTACGTATCGTGAGATTGGCCATAACAAATCGTGAGTTGAAAAAAAAAATAAAACAGGCTCTTGACTATTGGTGGGAAATTTAAATAGCCATAACAATGGGAGGGGCTAGCTAGGGAGTATAAACAGCAGGCGTCCTTTAAACTCTGTGTACATTCTGCTCTGCTACTAGATGAGGCTAGGTGTATTCCTGCTGAATCCTGTACATTGCTACTGTGCTCTTTGTATTTGGCTTGCCTTATACAAAGTTTATTCTACCTGCAAGTGTGTGCTACCTACCTGCATTCTATCCTGTTTCTGAATTCTGTACTGATGCGTCCCTATCAGTATAAAGTGTTGGTCGCTGAAGCTGGGATCCGGGAGATTAGGAAGAGGGCCCAGCGAAGAAGGACGAGAGCATGCTGGACTAAGGAGTGGCTGCTACAAATGGATACCCGCTCTCACATGTCCCTGCTGATGGAGATCAAGGAGAACAACGCGGACGACTATCGGAAATACCTGCGCATGGATGACGCCAGCTTCCAAGAATTGCTGCATCTGGTGACCCCCCACATCAAGAGACAGGACACAAGGTGGCGGAGGGCAATCCCTGCTGAAGACAGACTGGTGGCTACCCTAAGGTACCTGGCTACTGGAAGGTCACTGGAAGACCTGAAGTTTGGGACACTCATCTCACCTCAGTCCTTGGGCGTCATCATTCCAGAGACCTGCAAAGCCATCGTAAAAGTGCTACAGTACTATTATTGCAAGGTAAGTTAAAAAAAAACACCACACTTTGTTTTCTTGTGTAAAAAATTTTTTTTTTTTTTTTTTTCTAAAACAAAGAAAAAAATATCCTTCATTTAGTACAATGTGCACTGACCTGCAGGCAACTGAAAGTGTGCACTAAACTGTGTGCAAAATACTTTGTTTATAACAACTTTACAAAAGAACATTATCACCAAATTTTATGAATCCCAATAGGTAGCTGGCTGTATGTGATAGGGTGGGTCAGACGCCAGTTTGAACAGGCCAATACACACATGGCACAAGTACACATTGTGGCCCCGGCTTCCAGCAATGTGTACTTGTGCCATGTGCGTAGTGACCTTGTCCAAATGGCGTCATCACCACCCTATCCCATGCAGCAAGCATCTATTAGAATTCATAAAATTTGGTGACATTAAAAGCAAGACAAAAAAACAACCAAATTAAATATCACCAAATTTTATGAATCCCAATAGGTAGCCGGCTGTATGTAGCAAGCACCTATTAGAATTCATAAAATTTGGTGATATTAAAAGCAAGAAAAAATTTACATCTCTGTATATTGGGGCGACTCATCTGCTTCATCCAGCAGAGCATTATACAAGGTGGTGCTGGTGCTTGGTGTGCTTGGTGGGGGAGTAATATCTAACTGGGCAGGAAGGGGGGCGGACATACCTATTTGGGGCAGGGGAAAATAGCATTGGATCTGCAATGTATGTAGAATTTGAGATATTTTTGCTCATACAGCGACTCAAGAGGTCGTAGTTTAACCTTAAAAAATTTCTTTGGATATCTGCATCCAGATTTCTCAATGTGCTGTTCACATGAGCTGTGAAATCATCTATTGCATCTGGGGGTTTCTGCAGCAGCAGAATGGTCCTCACGTTCTGTAAAATTCTCCTTTCTGCCTTGTTTTTTTTTCTTTTTTTGGGGTTGTTGAGAAGATGAGGGTCCAGGTGGAAGTTGAGTTTCCACTTGTGTGCTATTCTCAGGATCACTGTCACCACCAAGCAGACTGAGGTCCGGTGTGGATGTTAAATCAGGATCTTGGGTGGGAGTCTATATGGGGAAAAAAGATATAAAAAATATTATAGTCATGTTTTAACATCTTTTTTACTATTTTTACAGTTTCCTAACACTGTGGAGGGTTGGACCAGCATCGCGGAAGATTTTGAACAACGTTGGAATTTCCCTAACTGCGGAGGAGCCATCGATGGGAAACACATCCGCATCAACCCACCTGCCAACACCGGATCATATTACTACAACTACAAAGGATTCTTCAGCATCGTTCTCATGGCAGTGGTGAATGCCAACTACGAATTTCTGTTTGTGGATGTCGGCAAGAATGGGCGTGCTTCGGATGGTGGGTCCTTCAAAAAGACGGCTTTCTACCAGAAACTCGCCAACAAAACCCTCAACCTGCCCTCACAGGACCAGACAAAGCACGGCCTAAATTACGTTTTCGTTGCAGACGAGGCTTTTGCATTACATGAACATGTGATGAAGCCATTTGCACACAGGGGCCTGACCAGAGAGAAAAGGATATACAACTACCGTCTATCCCGGGCACGGCGCATTGTGGAAAATGCGTTTGGAATAATGAGCAACCGCTTCCGCATTTTCCACACCACCATCAATCTACATGTGGAGAAGATAGACTGGGTCGTGATGGCGTGCTGTGTGCTGCACAACTTTCTGCGAAGAAAATCTACTCAACGAGGACCAGTCCCAGCTAGAACAGAAGATGTAGGACCCCTGGAGGACATTGAATATTTGACATCTGTGTCTGCACCACCAACTACAACAACATCCACCGCACGTGCCAAAGAAGTGAGGGAGGAGTACATGACCAATTTCAATGGACCAGGTGCTGTACCATGGCAGGAGGACTGTCTGTGAACTACTGACTAAATTGGACATTTCGGATTTAACAACAAAAACATTAAGGATTTTGGTTTAAACTGTATCACTACTTACCAAGACTTCTGCAACCTCCTCATCTCCCTCACGCTCAGACATCAAGATGATTGATTTCTTTTGAGGCTCTTGTTCACTGATGAATGACATAATTTGGTAGTACCACAGCGCAAGAGTATATATTTCATCTGTAGCCGCTCCTGATTTTTTGGAGTCATCCACCTTTTTTTTTCTTTGATGTATACTGTCCTGAGATTTTGAATCTTTTGCCGTACAGTTTTCAGGTCTGCATCAGATATGTATTTTTTCGTATACACCAACAGTTCCTCGAGTGCGGCCAACTTGTGCGACTTATTGTGGTACTTCCGAGAACTGATCTTCCACAGACAGTCTTTCGAGTGCAGGATTTCAATGAATCCTGTAACAAATTCACATTCAGAATCCATGGACATTATCTATGAATAAGAAAAAAAAGGACATTTAAATATTTGTGTATATAGTTTTGTTAAATGTAATGTTGTTATAGTTCACATTTTTAATATTTTAATATTTTCTTTTTTACAGGTTTTTAAAGGTTTGTTATGGTATTCTAATCATGTTTTCTTTTACAGGAATGTTATGTGTTTATTGCTTGGTAATATAATGTTTTTCTTTGTTTGACAGTATGGGTTTTCCACCTTTGGGCCTGTCGTTGTGGTAGAACTACAGATCCCAGGATGCCCTAAAAACAGTTTCAAAGGTGGGTGGCAGGTCATTCTGGGATCTGTAGTTCCACAACAGCTGGAGACCGAAAGGTAGAAGACCCCCAGCTTTAAATAATGTGTTTTTAAATGTAATGTATGGTGATTTTTTTTGTATTACACACATTGGTGGGCAGTGGGAGCTTAATGCATTACCCAGCCACCGCCCGCCTCAATACGGCGGGCGGTGGCTGGGTCATGCATTTATTACTTGGGGGCACACATTGGTGGGCAGTGGGAGCTTAATGCATGACCCAGCCACCGACCGCCTCAATACGGCGGGCGGTGGCTGGGTCATGCATTTATTACCTGGGGGCACACATTGGTGGGCAGTGGGGAGCACATATTGGTGGTCAGTGTGGTTGTATTAAACTGTACCAATACTCACCAAAACTTGTCCAAAAAAAACTTCAGTGTGCAGGCTCCCAAAGTGCGACTGTCTTGCTCCATAAACGATGCTGCATAGATGGCGATGGGGCGTGTCCAGGCTTCTGTCACTCAAATTCTGCATTGTGTGATGAATCGAATGATTCATCGTGAGGAAAAAACCCTCACGATCGGCTTCCATCGTGTTCATGGTTGGCTAATCTGCCCTACAGCACGGCAGATCAGAAGATGCGATATACGACGAGCGGGGACGCACATCGGCATCGTGCTCGTGAGTATAAACTCACGATTTGTACTTTTTTACCCGAATCGTCATCACGATTCGTTGAAATCGGCCAAATCGTGTAAAATGTCGCTATGTGTGTGGGCACCTTAAGACTTCACATAAGATTTCACATAAGACTTCACACAAGATTTCACATAAGACTTCACATAAGACTTCACATAAGACTTCACATAAGATTGCAAAACCATCTGGTCTGCGATCCAACTAGACGACAGCGGGGACGCGCATCGGGGTCGCAGAAGACTCAAAATACAACTATTTTCATAAGATTGGTCTGTCCAACCTGTAAAAACTGGCCAAATCGTGTGATCAATCGTCCCGTGTATGGCCAGCATAACATTTTCTAAACTCTCACCCTATTATATTTGGCCCAAAGTGTCTGTACAGAGCTGAACGCAACAGATGCTCCCACTTTGCGTGCACTCATGATAATATGTATCTTTGCAAGTGAACCACCACTTTCCATTCACTTAGTTTCATACCTGTCTCATACCTGTCGTCATAATCCGTGCGCCTGAAAACATATATATTTGGCATATTTGCGCCTTTGGCCAACTCTGTATAGCGTGTTTTTATGTAGGCACTCCCTCTCTGATCATCCCATTACAGCACGGTTACACCTCTTCATTTGAAGTTTAGATGCCACTGAAAAGCGGATGCTCCGCCATCTGCCTACATTCAACTCTGCAGTGGCACCAGAATGAGAACTATAAGGTTCTGTTACCAAGGGCTCTATTTATTAACATTATTTTTACTAAAATAAAGTGAAAAAGGGTGTTTTCACACCCTTTTCACATTATTTTAGTATCACCTATAGTTATTACAGGGCAATTGGAGTAGAATTAGTAAAATTCTACTCCAACCCCTAGTATCACTTATTTTTAGTAAAGCAGATCGCATTTCCCATAATTGTAATGGGAAATGTGATCCGACCAGAGTTAATAAAAATAAATTGTAAAAAATACCGGGGGAAGCCCTGTGATAATAACGCCACCTGGAGGTGACGTTATCCAGGGTCTCCCCCAGTTACTGGGCTCCCACTCTGCTCTAACAGGGAGAGCAGAGGCAGGAGCCGGTACCAGTAATTAGCTATGTGGTCTAAACCACAGGTTCTCAAACTTGGTCCTCAGGACCCCAAACAGTGCATGTTTTCCAGGTATCCTCACAGAATCGCAAGTGAAATAATTAGCTCCACCTGTGGATCTTTTAAAATGTGTCGGTGAGTAATGAAAACACCTGTGCTCTTGCTAGGTGATCTGGAAAACGTGAACTGTGTGGGGTCCTGAGGACCGAGTTTGAGAACCACTGGTCTAAACAGACCGCAAGCTGATTACTGTAAAAAAAAGAAAAAAAAAATTGAAACATTTTTTTTTTACTTACCTGAATCCAGGGACCAGTGATCGGGCCTCCGGTGATGGCTCCTCTCCGGTCAGCTGGTCTCCCATAGTGCACTGCGGCCCGGTCATCAGGTGATCGGGTCCCAGTGCAGTATGGGAGATCACCTGATCGGGAAGCCCGGAGAAGATCACCGGAGGCCAGGAGGATGCAGGTAAGTGTAATGAAGGGAGGGGGGGTCGCGGGGGTCCGCGATCGCGGGGGCGGGGCTTAGCGTCGGTGGGGGGTAGCAGCGACGGTGGGTCGGTGCATGCGCGGGCTCTTAGTCGCGGTGTTTTTTCCAAAAATACCGCGACTAGAGTGCGGATGGGATCCGCAGGGACAGAGCTTTATCACAAGTTATAGTTATAGTAAATACCTGTGATATTGCCTGAATTCGCAATGCGAATTCACTCGGTAATATCACACTACAATCTGCATTCAATATGCGGATTGTAGTAAATAGAGCCCCTAGTGATTTATATTGTGGCACAACAACCGCAGAGCAGTGTGATGTCTACAACTGAGGTGGCAATTTTTTGTGCACCATAAATCTTATTATAACATCGGGAAAATTGCAATAATGTGCAATGACCCATAGCAACCAGTGTCAGATTTAATTAACTGACTACAGTAGATTACTAAAAGCCAATAAGCCAATAACTAACTGGTTGTAAAGACCTGCAGTACATAATGGTTGTGAATAAACATTCAATAATTGCAATCTCCTGTCCTCTCTGCAGAGGAGATGTGCTGGGACCAGTTCATGGACAGTGATGGTGTTTTTCAGGCTTCTGACTATGACTCACAAGCAATGTGTTTGTATTAGTGAAGGTGCCTTGAGGATTCTGAAGTCTGAACAGCTGAGGGATTGCTGCAAGGTAGCTGCTACAAGGTGTGGGTGTGTTTACTGTGATAACATCAAAGCACAAACAAACCATATACCAGATACAGGTGCTTATTAATTATCATACACACTTTGCTGTGGAGCAGGTGCGTCTAAGCACATCAAATGTATGTTTGTCTACAATCCTATAATAACATGTTAACTGGTGTTATTATATTACTGTATATTTTTATTTATAAAGCCAGAGACTTGGAATATAACTAATATTAAGATCAGTGTCCAGTATACACAATAAGAGGAATTCTACTGTACAGTTTGCTAATATTGAAAAATAGGGACATTTCTACAGACAAACATTGGAGAGTCACAGAAAAAAAGGAAGATTCCCTCCAGCACACTGCAGCAATATCAACAAAAATACTTGAAACCTACATGATAATAGAAATTCAGAGGTAATTTGCAAATATATGATTAAGTGCCAGGCCAGCGTCAAGGCTCCTCTATACTGGCGTCCCTAACATTAAGGGGTTCACGTCCGAGGAGCAGGGCACCCCAAAAAATTCCAGCCACCTTTCTATTTGTTTTTTTTATTATTTATGTAATTTTTATTCTTCCTCATTTTATTAACACTTATTGATTATCTTTACACATCTATACTTTACACTTCACTTTCACCTTTTTTCCCCTTTCGTGTGATGCCCTGGGGATGGTCCTTGGCTGGAATTTTTTGGGGTACCCTGCTCCTCGGACGTGAACCCCTTAATGTTAGAGGAACCTTGACACTGGCCTGGCGCTTATTCATATATTTGCAAATGTATGTAACTAATATCTCTGAATTTCTACTATAATGTAGGATTCAAGTATTTTTGTTGATATTGCTGCAGTGTGCTGGAGAGAATCTCCCTTTTTTTCTATGGTTCAGTGTAATCCCCGCCCTTTACAAGCACCTGTGCAATGTCATTATGCTGATGTGAGCGACCACCATACTTTTTGTTTGCAGTTTTGAAAGGCATGAAGGGAGATAGCATTGGGAGGATGTGCTGGTCCGTATAGTGCCATGTGGAGGTGTCTGGGGTACCTCCTAGGTGAGTCAGCTCTCGGCTTATACATGTGCTGTTATTATGCAGTACATTAATTTGTAATTATATGACCCAGAGGGGGTGCTTCTATTAGGTAGCAATAATTATTTTGGGGTGAGCATTTGGGAGTGGGACCCCCGGAGTTGCTTTGGCTGTGCCTTTTTCAGGGCATCACCACTTAATTCACATAGATACTTTTTCACCACCTTTCTATTTGTTTGTTTATTATTTATGTCATTTTAATTTTTCCTCATTTTATTAACACTTATTGATTATCTTTACACATCTATACTTTACACTTCACTATCACCTTTTTTTCCCTTTCGTGTGATGCTCTGGGGATGGTCCTTGGCTAGAATTTTTTTGGGTACCCTGCTCCTCGGACGTGAACCCCTTAATGTTAGGGACGCCAGTATAGAGGAGCCTTGATGGCCTGGCGCTTATTCATATATTTGCAAATGTATGTAACTAATACCTCTGAATTTCTATTATCATGTAGAATTCACGTATATTTGTTGATATTGCTGCAGTGTGCTAGAGGGAATCTCCCTTTTTTTCTGTGGTTCAGTGTAAACCCCTCCCTTTACAAGCACCTGTGCAATATCATTGATGTGAGCGACCACCATACTTTTTGTAAACATTGGAGAGTACCTGGGAATTAGTGACAGTTGACAACTGAACAATGCAGATGACACCGCTGAGGTTTCCTTACTATACCATGTCTATCTGAGGTGAGATCACAGAGGAGACCTTTCAAACCTTCTAAAGAGGACAAGTAGAGGTATTGTCCATATAGCTACCAATCAGATTCTAGGGGGTAAATTTACTAAAGTGAGAATTTTCAGAAGTGAGTTTTAAAAGTGATGTTGCCCATAGCAACCAATCAGATTCTACTTAACATTTAACTAGCACCTTCTAGAAGATTACAAAGGTAAACAGGGAGGATTCCGCACAGAAACATAATTAGAATTGTTATGACCAACCATCTATGTCTATAAATAATTTATACATCCCAAAATTGTTGGTGGTGCTCCCACAGCCCAAATATAACAGATTATTTGAACAAAGAAAAAGTAAGGCTATTCTTAGGGCACACTTATATAAGAATTCATGAGTAAAATATAACTTTTATTAGTATAGTAAAAACATACCAGATACATACATAATGTTGTTGGCGAAAATATAGTGGACAATTTCTGCAGAGTACCCCACACCAAATAAAGGGTACCAGTTATTATGCTTAATTATGAAATGACACAGAAAATACCATAAAAGTTGGTATATAGGCTACACAGTATGCAGTCTTATGATCCCCATTAAACAGTACAATATATGTCTACAGAACCTGGTATTCTTAAGTGGTCCCCCACATTAATACTAACCAGGCCTATCACTGGATCGCTTCCAAGATCAGACGGATTTGGGCATAATCAGTGAAGTATGACTGTAGACCATCGCTACTGAAAATATATGGGGATTCACCCTATGCACACGGTCTGAGCCTATTATAAAATGTAGGACTATTCTCAGCAGAGAGGTCCAATTGATAGTTCGTTGCTGTCAAGACAGGTGATGCATAGGCATGCCTTACTTGTGATGCAATCAGTTATGCATATATAGCATAAGCATATACAGCTTGTAAATAACACCACATAGATAACTGTGTCTTAAAATTATAATGCCGAGTTCCATATACACATAGAAAATAGGAACTCTACCCTTGGTGACAAATGAAGTAACAGAGCCTAACACAGCACATTGAATATTCATGTACTAAATGCAATCATCACAAAAAATGAGACATCATTGAAGTTATGTTATAGATAATAGTGATATTCTGTGATAGCTGCAACTAACACTCCTTTTCCAGATGAATCTCTTATGAATAAACAATCAAAATCCCATGTTATTGCTATGCTGAGGCGAAGTAGCATACAGCCTCAGTATCCTATTTACATGTCACCCATAAGAAAAAGGGGATGCATAGAAAAATAGCTACATTAGATGGAAAGTGAACTAAGTAGCAGGGATACGTTGTATAGAGTAGCAATAAAGAGATAACTATGGAGAGGAGATGTTCAATATAAGGTAAACTATCACTACATAAGTCAAACCAGCTGGCCAGACATGGTAATCTGCCAGTTTTATACGTTACCAGTGTGGGGAAAAGCAACGGAGCCCAGTCCGTGCACTGACTGGGCTGTCCTGGATGTCAGCAGACTGTCATATGAAGAAGGAGGACGCGCGTTTCGCCCGCATCGAGGCTTGATCACCTCATGTAATACCTAAGCAGATGGTAATCCATTTAAGCGTGTAGCTAGTACACGTCACTAGCCCGCGACCAAAGTCGCGGCTCACAGCTGATGCACTGATCACAGTGCAGTAGGCTTCATTCCAATCCAATTAGTTAGCGTTAGGTTCAGAGAGAAATAGACCAATCAAATAGTCCCAAATAAGCGCAATGCCTATTGGGATATGTAGTCCAAAAGCCGATAGCAGCAAGTCAGAGAAAAAAACAGTGATAAAACAGATGTTTGTATATAATCCTATTATTTTGAGCAATGTAGGTCCAATCCAAAGGTCATAATTAGTATAACTAATGATACATCAGATTATACTAGGCTTCTACCTAAATCATAAATGGACAGAGTTAATACTGATAGACGCAGTGCCTATTGGGATATGTAGTTCAGAAGCCGATTAACTGCAAGTCAGGAAAAAAAGCCCTGATATTCAAAATTAGATAAATTGGACATTTATACATAATCCTAATATATTGAACAATGTAAATTCAATCCAAAGATCATAGTAAATATGGTTAATATTACATATAATTAAACTAAGCTCCCATACAAATCACAATTAAACGGAGTTATACTGCGATCCTATGCAGATTACAAATAAACGAGGTTGTATTTAAAAATCAAGTTATGAATATATGATGATATTCACAAATTTTTCAAAAGGTGGGAAAAAACTAGGTTTATAATAGGAAAGGTAGTATATAAAGTCATAAAGGACCAAATTTTATATTCATATACCGCCTGCTAGTATTATTAAGTGCAAGTGACTTATATTGTGATAGGGGCTTTTAAATCTAAGAGGGAACCATCACATAGACAGAACGCCGATATTATCATAACATTGAGTGATAATATATCTTAATAAAACAGATTATCTGGTATAAAACAAACACTAAAATCAAGAGTGAACACTAAAAGTGAAATATTATGATGGTACAAGAAAAAATAAATATAAAAAATAAAAATATAATTGTACCAATAAATGTGAAAAAAGAGATTATAAGTGAAAGGACTAATAATATGATGGTACAAAAATTATAAAGAGTACCAATATAAGTGAAAGATGTAATAAATATTAATTAAGGTTAGAATAATAAATATTATCTAAAATGGTATAATATCAATCTTAATGACTGAGTGAATAATATATGAAATACTATAATAAAGTGAATAAATTAGTTAAAATTTGTGCCCAGTGTAAATAGTAAATACGCATCATTATAAAATAAAAATCGCAAGATTGAATAGTTAAAAAAAGAAAAAAAAAAAAAGGAAGTACTGCCAAGAATTAAGATATGTTTACAAAAAAACACTGTAATTAATATATTCATTCATTCCTCTAGGGGATAAAGCACCCAATCTGAATGTCCAGTAGCTCTCTCGCCTCATTAGTTGTTGCATGAGATCGCCGCCACGAATTCCCAGTGTTACTTTCTCCAAACCAAAAATATGTAAATCATTGGTATTATCATTATGGTACAGGTGAAAGTGTCTTGCAACTGAGGTCAATTTTTTAAATTTCGTAAGATCAGACCGAACATTTCTGATAGTCCCAGCATGTTCCAAAATACGTTGTCTAAAGTTCCTTGTTGTAATCCCAACGTATTTCATATCACAACTGCACGTCAAACAGTACACAACCCCCATGGTACTACAATTAATAAAATCTTTAATCAAGGAGGTATTGCCATATTTATCTTGGACCCTATCACTTTTTATCATGTACTGGCATGCTTTACATGTCCCGCATGGAAATGAACCTTGCATGGTGTTCTCTTTCTTAGGGAATTTAACATAATGACTCTGAACAAGATTATCACGCAAGTTTCTAGACCTTCGCCAGCCCATTGCAACTTTGGTGCCTAATATTTTAGATAGATCCTCATCCAATAATAGAATCGACCAATGTTTCTGAATGATGTCCTGGATAGTTCTCCACTCCCTATTAAAATTGCCAATGAATCGTACAGTATCGTACAGTATCAGTCTCCTTATTGGTAAGATAATAGAAAGAATCTGGTTGCTATGGGCAACATCACTTTTAAAACTCACTTCTAAAAACTCTCACTTTAGTAAATTTACCCCTAGTTATCATTTATCTAGTACATTCTCTAAAATGATAGTTAGAATCTGATTGATTGCTATGTGTAACACCTTCATTTCTCTTTTATAGAAGACTTAATAAATCTTCCCCTCAATAAGATACTAAAAACCTCCACTGGATCCCAGAAGGCTCCGATGCATACTTGCCGACATTCAGGTCCCTCCTTCTGGGAGGGAGCTGAATGTCTGCTTACAGCGGGGGGCGTGGCCGGACAATGATGAAGTATTGGGGGCAGGACTGGGGGTGTGACCATGTGATTGTGTCATCATGGCCCCGCCCCCGGCGGGACCACAATGAGGTGGTTCAGCACGAATCGTATCACTGCCCCCCCCCGCTGCGGGGATTTCTATCTTTACTCTGGGGGGAGCCGGGAGGGTCGGCGGCTGCCGTGAAGGCTTGCTTGTCTTTCCGGGGGAACGGGAGCTGCACCCGATATTCGGGAGGCTCTTGGCCAAATCGGGAGGGTAAGCAAGCCTGCTCTGGTGGTGTCATGCCAGTACACTACTACAGGTCACCTGGCAGAGGTATTGTTGTTGATGCCATGTGT
Source organism: Taudactylus pleione (assembly GCA_031769625.1). NCBI lineage: Eukaryota > Metazoa > Chordata > Amphibia > Anura > Myobatrachidae > Taudactylus > Taudactylus pleione. The sequence continues at coordinate 1,996,546 of JAUIMM010000463.1, forward strand.
TTGAAGGAAGGATGAATGGAAAAATGCACCGAGACATTCTTGATAAAAATCTGCTGCCATCTACCAGGATGCTGAAGATGATATGGGGGTGGACATTTCAGCAAGACAATGATCCCAAACACACAGCCAAGGACACTCTCAATTGATTTCAGAGAAAGAAAATAAAGCTGCTAGAATGGCCCAGCCAATCACCTGACTTGGAACCAATTGAAAATCTATGGAAAGTACTAAAGATCAGAGGGCCTGATTCGGACCCGGTCGCAAGCCCTGAGCGCTCGCAACCGGGTCCATTGTGGCCCACAGCGCATACGCACAATGGAGCCGGCTCCGTCGTGCGCATGCGCGAGACTCGGCTAGCGACGGGCAATCTGACGCTCCGGGTCTCGCACCAAAGGGGGCAAGCTGTTGATGTTGAGTGACAGCTCGCCCCCTTTGGTGGGCGGGCCGGGGGGGTGACTACCCAAAAGCTCTCTGGGGCTTGCGATGAACGAGACCCTCTTGACCATCGCGACCATCATCATGGCCGCTTGCTATAGCTGTGGGTGGTCACCCACAGCCGCTCCAAAGAAAAAAAAAAGCCTGGCCCTGATTCAGAGCGAGCGGCTCTGAATCAGGCCCAGAGTTCATAGAAAAGGCCCATGGAACCTTCAAGATTTGAAGACTGTGTGTGGAAGAATGGGCCAAAATCACACCTGAGCAATGCATGCGACTAGTTTCTCCATACAGGAGGCGTCTTGAAGCTGTCATTACCAACAAAGGCTTTTGTACGAAGTAATTAATAATTTTCAGTAAACGTGTTCAATTCTTTTTCCCTGTGTCATTTCACATTATTACACATAACTTAATTTATGGACATCTATAGTTTGATTTCTTTGCATGTGTGGATTGCATGGGTTTTTTTAGCTGACATTTGGTGAAAATTTTATTTCAATAGCCCCATTACAAGTATGTTTACTGAGAAAAATGTTGATGTGTTCAATACTTATTTTACCTGCTGTATGTACATGATGACTGAGTGGAATCAGGAATTTTCAAGATTTTACTGCACTTGTATCAGCGACATATTTACTGGATGTAGAAGTCAGAGCCAGATTCACAACAGGATGGACAGGGTGGTCACACACTTTGGGGACCCTCACACATTGCTACATGAGCAGTGTGGAGGGCACTGTGGAATATGTGAACTGTGGAATCTGTGTGGAATAATGTGAACTGGGGCACTAGTGTGTTTAACACATTTGTGGTGCTGGGAGTATTCACACATTATACTTTTTAATAACATCGTTAGCATATCATATTGACAATTTGATTGGTAGGGGCCCCCACAAGTTAGTTGCCTAGAAGCTGTATCCTTTAACAAACGTTTGGATACATTTTGCCAGCTGTTATCGTTTTCAAAATTAGTACAGTTTTCAGATACTGCACATCAACTAATTAATGCTTACATTTAACCACATTGGACTTGGGCAGTGACGTAACAAGGGGGGTGCGGGACGCAGCCGGGTGTCACCCGCCGAGGGGTGACACCAAGGTGCAGGCTCACCCTCAGTGACAGGAGCCGGGTGCTGCACTGTAGCATTAAGTGCAGCACTCAGCTCCTGTCACAGTGAGGGAGCCGGCACTGCCCACACTTCCGGCACCCCCCCCCCAGTGGCGGATTCAGGGGGGCGATATGAATGATCGCCCCCCGTAACACAGCCACAGAGAACTGATACTGCAGCAGTGCAGCTCCGGATACGGGACCCGGCAACAACAACAGAAGGGATAGGTCTTTGATAGACGGAGCCCCGGGGACATCACATGCCGCACCGCGCTGCAAAAAAGATATTTTTTATTTTTTTTCCCCTCAAGGGAGTGTGGCAATGCCTCCCGCGATTAGGCCATGCCCCCTGGGCCCAAGCCAGCTCTCAACAGCCATAGTGACAGGGAATGATAGGCTGCTAGGTTATGTGTGGGAAGAGGGCTGAGACAGGTAGTCCAAGGAGGCGAGCAAGTGCCCCAGTGATTGGTGGAGTATGGGCAGGGCCGGATTAACGGAGGGGGGTGACATGGGCAGTCGTCCCTGGGCACCCACACCCATTAGGGTTAAAGTGGGCCGGAGGAGACTGAACCAGTTCTGCCTCCTCTGGCAACCTAACCCTGGCACCGCAGGGAGGCTCCATTTGCCAGGTGCCCGCTGAGATTGTAACCAGTGGGCGCCTGGCTCTCTCCCTGTAGCCGGAGACTGGAGCTCACTCGTGAGCTCTGGTTTACGGGTCATGCAGTGCACTATGTCATGACGTCTCTCCCATGGTGCAGAGGAGAATCCGAGCGGACTGGACGTGGACGGCAGGTAAGTCTTGGCTTTTTATTTTGTGCAAGTAGCTCTTTTACTGGGGGCATTACTCGGAGGGGCATTACTACTGAGGGCATTACTCATGGGGGGGCATTACTCGGGGGCACTACTACAGAGGGAGCATTACTATTGGTGGCACAAATACAAGGGCATTAGTACTGGGGCATTTATACAGAGTGTACTACTACAGGGGGCATTACTACTGTGGCCAATACCACAGCGGGCATTACTACTAGGGGCACAACTACAGGGGTATTACTACTGGGAGCATTTATACAGGAGGCATTACTACTAGGGCATTACTATTGAGAACACACAGGGGGCATGACTACTGGGGGCATTACTATTGGGGGCACAACTACAGGGGTATTACTACAGGGGGCATTTACTGTATACAGGAGGCATTACTATTGGGGACACTACCACAGGGGGCTTTTCTACTGGGAACATGACTACTGTGGGCACTACTAATGGGAGTATTGCATAGGGGGCACTGCATAAGGAGTACCACTCCTGGGTGCACTGCATAAAGGGCACCACTACTATGGGCTCTGCATATGGGGCACTACCACTGTGGGCACTGACACTACTGGGGGCTCTGCATAAGGTCCCCAGTGTGCATACCCCCAATTCATCACATTTAATAGGGGCCCCACATATTTGTTGCCCAGGGGCCCCCACAGACCTTAATCCGGCCCTGAGTATGGGGGTGCTGTCATCATGGATATATATATTTATATGTGTGCATATATACTATATACACGTGTGAGTATATACAGTGCATCCTGAAAGGTTTCACAGTGCTTCACTTTTTCCACATTTTGTTATGTTACAGCCTTATTCCAAAATGGAATAAATTAATTTTTGTCCTCAAAATTCTACACACAACACCCCATAATGACAATGTGTAAAAATTTTTTGAGATTTTTGCAAATTTAATTAAAAAAAAAATAAGAATTCACATGTACCTAAGTATTCACAGCCTTTGCCATGAATCTGGATATGTAATTTTTAAATTTTCTGTTTTTCATAAACCCTCACCAAATTAATGTTAAAGATATAGTATGACACCAAAATACTAATATTATAATTATCATAATTTTTAGGTTTTAAAGATATTTACCCTTGAAGCAGTCCTAACGTATGAAACGCGTTGGGTATTGGTTTTGATGGTGTTATCCATTCAATTCTAAAGATCTACCATTAAGATCAAGTTACTTTTAGAAATGAATCCAGTCTCCTTATGACACAGGATGTCTGATTATTATGTCACCACTGTAAGCGTATTTTAATATTTTGCATTTTATAATAAAAATTTATTGTTATAAGAATTTTGTATACCAACTAATGTTTGGTCAACTGGCCATATTTGGGTGTCTACTTGGTGAAGGGTTTTGTTTTAGAAGTATTACGATTCCAGCGGCTTCCTTGGAGTAGTGAAGGCTACAAGATTGTCACTCTCTACAAAAACATAAATGATCTACACTCTGGACTGAATTTTCTATCCATACAGTTGGATTTGGATCAATTTAGTCCTTTTACAGACAGTGAAGTGTAACATTGGCTTTGGATATTTAAAAAAAAAAAAAGAGGCTACATCTCCCTTTGGCGGCTTTCCTCCCCACATCGGGTGTCACCGCGGGTAGGGAAGCCACTGGACTTGGGTCCTGATTCAGAAATGTATGCTAATGCAATTGCAGCTGCAAATTCACATGGAATGTAGCTGCGAATATATACTAATATTTCCAAAGCTTACTCCAGCATAGGGACGCCCACTGCTGCCTTCTCATATCCGTCTGACACGGAAAAACAGTGTAAACATTGGTAACATCGACACAGATCGGGCAGCCATGCAGCATATGCGGTAAGTCTGACCTGTCTCAAGCACAGCGTCTCTCCTGCCATGCATAGTGCTCTCATTCTGCTAAGGAGATTGCAATGGTTAATTTTTGCACGCCCATGAAGCAGCATTTAAACGGTCAGACACACCTGCGTTTGCGTAGTCACCCCCCCGTTACGTCCCCCAAATGCTGACTACCTGTCACTCACTTTGCGATTGAATCCACAGTGTTTCAGCGGAATTGTCAAACAGTCGATGCACGTGCGCAGCTAGTGCTACTTACAAGCATGCGCAATGGCAAACAATTGCTCGATCTGCTTACATATAAGCATTGCGTTCTTCTCTGAATCAGGCCCTTAATTACCAACTGTAATTATTTGGAATATGCACACTTTGGGCATTGTTATTTATTGCAGTGCTTATTTATTACAGTCTGGCTTATGACGTACAGCTAAGTTTGAGGGTGTGTCTGACCAGGGGTCTGATTCAGTAGGCACTGCTGATCACACATTCACGATGATTCTGCGCACGTAGGCCCCTGTATGCCTCTGCCTGACTGACAGGCAGAGGCGTTTGTGGGACGGTGCGGGGGTGGGGGAGGCCTGCGTTCCCGGAAACAGGGGGCATAGCATCCCCATTTTCTGGGAGTGGCAAGGCCAAGCTCTGAAACCATAGATCTTACCGTGATTCCGCAATCAGTCAGGAGGGGGCGGAGCTTAATGACACGATCGTCCGATGCCTCCCCCATCACTGCCCATTTGCATCTAGGGATGAGGTCTTCTCCTTGACAGAACACTTCAGATGTCGGTAACTAAGGTGTACACTAGACTACATACCAAGACACCTGATATAGTTCAATTGTGTTCGCCCACTGAGGTGCTGCTGCTGGTGTAGAATCGCAAGAATGGTCGGAAAAACGGTTGAAGGTGTGTAGACACGACACTTTTGGTCAGATATGAGCCTGTTGAGTCGGATGAATATTATACAGCACATAAGATGCAATCTTTCGATTCGACAAGTTTTCATCCAACAAAACATGATTGAAGGTGTGTACACACTCTTTCAATATCAAAAGAATGGGTCGAAATCAGAAGAACAGCCCGACAATTGTATAGATGTGTACCGAGCATTAGTACTGATCTACAGTAAGTAGTTAGAACAATATACCCTAAGTGAACCTGCACACGCACCACCCATATGCAAGCGATTCCTGGTGCTAGTCAAGGTGCTTGGTTGTGGCGGTGACTATTCTTTCACTGGGGAGCCATGCCGGTGTGCAGTTGACACATACTGTACAGTTGGAGAGCAGCTGGTGTTCAAGCAACACAAATAGCATAGGTCAGTTGTAGAAAGTTACTAACACAAAGTGAAATCCAAAACAATCTGTAACCTTCCCCTCCAAACAGGGCTACAGCTACAAATGATGAGAATGTCCCTGCTCTTTTGGTGAGAGTCCAATTAGGAGCGATGGTGGAAGAATAATCCTTAATATATTGTTGATAATAGTACATGAAACCCAGAACTCACAGAGTAGCTTTGGAACCATTGGTCGGAGGCCAGTTCAGAATGGCAGTTACTTTCTTCTTTGGATCCATTTGTAGTCTGAATGCTAATATAATGTATTCCACAAATGTAACAGATTTGTAAATTGAGGGGTAATAGTTATTTGATGGACTGTTTGTGGGCGGAAATGTGGGGGGGAGGTGACTCAAATGCAGATGTGTCGCATTTTAGGGGTATGTCTGAGCCTGCGATTGTGAACCCGTTTGCAGTTAAGATGGCTCTGAAGTCTCAGTTCCGGCAACCATTTTGAGCGATCATAGGGTTACTCAGAAGGTTGATAATCAACTGATCTGCAAATGATGCTGCATCATTATATGCATTTGCTTCGATTTGCAAAGCCGCTGTAACCTGTAGGCTGTAACTCTATTGTGGTTTTGACCACTCCCCTGGCCACACTTCCTGGTTGTTGACATGTAGTTCAGTGATTAAACGCTACAAGCTGATTCTTAACTGTGTGTTATTGACTGTGTATGACTTATCAACCTCAATAACATCACATGCCTGAGTCACCAGACTCAAAGGTCAGGCTAATTAGACTGCAGGTGCAAAACTTGTTTACTTGGCTCAATAAAAGGGCCTGCATATGCCCAAGCCTGTCACCAGGGGTGTATCTTCGTATTGGCCGGGATGGCACTCGCCAGGGGCTCTGGACGGTGAAGGGGCACCACCCGGCAGCGCCAGTCCAGGGCCGTAACTAGGGTGGTGCGCAGTGGTGGACTGGACCGGGCTACAGGGTGCCATGTGTCCCGCTGGGCCGCTCTATCGCCGAGCGTTGCAGGCTGCCTCCTCAGATGGTAAAGGGCCCCATTGTTCAGCTCACCTGCTGCGTTCTGAGTGACTGTCGGTTGCAGCCGCTGTCACATCACATGATCTTTGTCCTATAGGGCTACGGAAGCCCTGTAGGTACATAACTAATAACAAGGCATTGGCAATCTGTGATACGGCTGTACTGCCGCGCATAAGAAGGAGTATCACACTGGGGATGGCACGGGGAGGGATGCCTGGACTCACTAGCAAAGTGCTGGCTCCCCCGCAGTGACAGGAGCTGGGTACTGCATTACGTGCAGCACTCGGCTCCTAGCACAGTGAGGAAGCCGGCAGTTCACACAGGCTGGTGTCCGAGGCCAGCCTGCATTTCCCACGCCCCCGGTGTGAGAAAAAAGGGTGTTCAGGCCGCTATACCACGCCCACCCGCGAGGCAATGTCACCTGATTACCAGGCTACAAACCGACCGCAGCGGGTGCACTGCAAAGACAGGTAGGGATGCGACTGCCTGGACTCCAGCTTGCTTGTGTGCGGATGTGTGCATCAAACAGAGAGGGGAGGGGATTGGGGGGCAGAAGTGTCAGTGAGTTAAGTATGTATATGTATGTATATATATATATATATATGCCCCTACTGCCTATTAATACCCCTCGCCCCCAAAAAGTAAATCAAAGTGGTGGTATAAATAAGTGGCCCTCCAGGCTAACTGCTAGCAGGAAGGGGGGGGGGTCGCCAGTCCCTTATTCTGAATGGGGCTCTCGGACCCCCAGATACACCCCTGCCTGTCACTGTGTTATTGGAGCATAAAAGTGCTGTACGGCTGTACAGTACTTAGCCCAAGGGAGATTGATACCTTATCATATTGACTGCTGTTTATCTTCTATTACTTGTATTATGTGATGTTCAATAAAACCTACTCTGGTTTGGAATCAACATGTAGACTAACCTCCTTGCTCACATCTGCTATGCACCTACAAACTAGTAGGCATCTGCCAAATGGTCACGCCCCGTTTGCAATCTGAAATTGAAAAGGTGGTAACCAGGGGTGGTAATAGAATGTAGAGAGTGATTAGAAGGCTATGCGCAGGCCCTCTACTTTCTGGCAGTGAAGTAGACTCTGGCCTTGTGCCAGAGTCTACTCCACATGTGCAGGTCTCCTGATGGCACCTGCGCTATGTTTCTGGAGACATATCTACTACGCATGTGCAAATCTCCAGGAAAATGTCTGCTGCACCATTTTCTCGCTGATTTCAGTCTGCAGCGCCGGCCAACATAGGACTCCGAAGAGGTAAGTATAATTATATAGGTGCAGGGTGGGCCCGTGTGCACCATACACCCTGCACCCACTACAGACAAGCTTGCCGACAATCTGGCTGCCTCTTCAGGAAGAGGCAGCCAGCTCGGCACAGCTGGGGGGTGTGTCACTGTTTTGAGGGCGTGGCAGGAGCGTTACAGCACGATCGCGTCATCATGGCCCTGTCCCCGGTACACAGTGCCGAGATTACTGGAATTGTGTTGTAAGGGGCGGAGCCATGATGAAACATTTCAGCATGAAACGCGTCATCAGCTGCCCCCGAACCAGACGGCGGTGGGAGTTACGGGCGGGCAGCACCTGCCGGGAGACAGCCCACTCTTCTGGGAGGCCAGGAGCAACACTCGATTTTCGTGAGGCTCCCAACCTTTTCGAGAGAGTAGGCCAGTATGATTACAGATCATTACAAAGTATTGTATGAATACTGACTTTGAGCTTAAATGGTTCTTATAAATGCATCTGAGTAATATTTGTATGTAAATGGATCTTCCTATATATACTTATATATTTATATCCTTTTATGTATTATTTATTTTAAGACGTTTTATGTGATATCCTGAAAGAGGATTTATTTATATATGAAATAAATAAAGCCGCTATCGTGCATCCCTAGGTGGAACGCAAATGCCGGAAATAAATTCCAGGGCTGCGTTCCAGGGATGGAACAGGGTGATGATAGCGGGGACACTTCCGGTGTACTGACGCCACGTGGAGGAATCACGTGAGCATCAGCAGTGACCTGGTGGAAGTCAGCGGCGGGAACATCTTAGGTGGTTGAACGTCAAGCAAGCATATGACGTCAACACCAGATGTTAGCCGTCGGCAGGAAGTAGGAGCACAGGAAATGGCTAGCGTTCCAGATGTGGAACGTAATTGAAGTAATTTCTTCTTTTTTGTGCAAACTAGGTGATTACAATAGAACTGGAAATATTCACTATGTGTATAAAGAACATATGCAATGTGCACGTTATTTAGATTGTTTATAGGGAAAGGATTCATGTGAAAATTACCGATTACTGGTTAATCAATGAGAGACCACTAGGGGGGATATAAGTGTAAGACATGCACTGTACACACATACCCTGAGGAAGACTCGGATTATTTGTGAGTCGAAATGCGTTGGTGTGTGTAGGGTACCGTGGGTGGACGTTTCCAACTGCATACAGGTCCATGAGTCGTTCCCGGGAGACTTGGTGGGAATTTCCATCGTACGCTTGTTTGGGTGTTTGGAGACTGCACCCCAACTACACGGTACACTGCCTTTTTTGGATTGTGATTAAGTTGTTTTTACTTTCGAATTAAATAAAAATTATCTTGAAATATTTCATTATGTGTAGCTATATGTTTTTCTCTTTTATATGCTCTTTGGATTGTTGTGGGTGTGCCATCCCTGTCCAAGAGGAGGTCTAAAATAAGAGAACTAAACGAGGACCGTTATTGCTTGTGATACATTGGATCATACTTGCCTACTTTTGAAAAAGCATTTCAGGGAGATTGTGAAAGCAGCACCTATGAGCGCAGCGGTAAAGTAGGTATGTACTGTTACATCTGAGAGGCGTGTCATAAAATTGATTTATATCCAAATGTAAATGAGCCCCAAAGCAGTTCGTAAGATCTACTTGTTGATGAAAACACACTGATACTTCTCAGGAAATACCTGTAGCCCTAGGGATCATTGTGCCTTATAACAAATGCATGAAAATTATACTAATGATCCCATTTGAATGTATATATCTTTGTTTTTTATTTTATATAACAGTGTCATAATGGGGGTAAGGTGAAATGAGGGAGATTACTAGACTCTTCAGGGAGACAGGGAGATTGCTGCTATTTCAGGGAGTCTCCCTGACAATGAGGGAGAGTTGGCAAGCATGCATTGGATCATCGGTTAAAGGAACTTTCCGGCATTTGAATTCCATTATACCTGATTTATTGGCGCAAGAACTATACTTTGTTTACTTGTATTTGATTGTTCTGGAGTGATAGAGACCATCTCTGTGTAGTTTCTGCTGCCTGTTTTTTGAAGCGCTGGTGGATTTATTTTTGTTTTATCCAGATCCAACTTACTACCAAGCTAGAACCACCTATAAATTATTTTAGCCATGTTTATAAATTAAATTAATAATGAGGGCTGATAAGGTCTGCCTTTATGACAAGTAACACTTCATGTGCTTGGATCTTTTATTTACATTGGGCACAATCGGCCTAGAAATTAGATTCTCTGCTAAGGGTCTCATAAAATGTAAAGCACTACAGGCATAACTGCCTACCCTCCCGAAAATTGGGTGCTGCACCCGACCTCCCAGTGGCCGACCCCCCCCCCCCACAGTAACACTAGAAACCCCTGCAGCGGGGGGTGGGGGGGCGATGACGCGATTCGCTCTGAATCACGTCATCGTGGCCCCGGCTTCACAATGCTGTTAATATAGCCATTGTGAAGAGGAGGCGGAGCAACAATGACATGATCGTGCGGTCACGCCAATGATCCGCCCCCAGTGTTGCCTCATCGCGTCGACCCGCCCCCTTTTTGCCGCAACACGCCCCCCGTCTTGGAAGCCGGACAGCTCCGTCCCGGGAGGAGGGAGCTGAAAGTCGGCAGGTGTGACTAAAGGTATATTTACTAAAGTACGGGTTTTTAGAAGTGGAGTTGTATTTCATAGAAACCAATCCGATTCTGCTTATCATTTGTCTAGCACCTTCTATAAGATAATAGCTACAATCTGATCTCATTTCTAAAAACCCGCACTTTAGTAAATATACCCCCAAAAATCTAGTCCATTTCAAAAAAAGAAACCTTTCAATGGGAATATTTTTCTTATTCTCTATATATTGTTTATTGTAGGACTGTAAGTAAGTCAGGCTTGCCGACATTTAGCTCCCTCCTTCCGGGAGGGTGCTGTCGGGCTTACAGGGCTAGAGGCGTGACGCGGCCAAAGGGGGCGGGGCCCCGCATCAGACGCGGCGTTAGGGTGGAGCATGGGGCGTGACCGTGTCATCGTAGCTCCGCCCCCTCTTCACAATGCCGTGATTAATGGCATTGTGCAGCTGGGGGCGGAGCTACGATGAAATGATTCAGCACAAATCGTGTCACTAGCCCCCCTGCTGCCGGGGTTATTACTTAAAAGCGCGGGGGGGTGCGGACACATCGCCGGGGCCGAGAGGATTGCCTGCCTTCCCGGGAGCGGCACCCGATTTTCGGGAGGCTCCCAACCAAATTGAGAGGGTAGGCAAGTATGAAGTAAGTTAACCACGTATTGCACTGTTAAAAAGTGAACCAACTGAATCCCCAAAACCATTGATGTATTTTGTTATTTCAACATGAACATGAAAAATAAATATTTGATGTTTTTACTGCATTGCAAATTGAGTGTCTGATTAATGGATTTTGTGCCCTAGCTTATTGTGGCTTTTTATTGTGTACATGTGGGGGCTAAAGCAAGATTACTGAGGACTTGTCTGGACTTGTACTTTAAATGTTAGATATTTGTATTTCAAATCATATTTTATTAGTTTTCTTGTAAGAAAGAATTTCAGTCTAAATCAGAAGTAATATTAGCAAGCCTGTATTGAAAACACCTCAGCGTTTATTTTCCAGTTTGGAATGTTTAAATACCTTTTTGTCCCAGCACCAAGTGCAGTTTCTGCATGTTTTAAATCCCTGATTGTAGATGGAATATCCTTCAATACTGGGCTACTGTACTTTTACACCATGAGCCGAAGGGCATTGGTGGATTAGGATGATCTGGGGCATAGTCACCGCGGGAGGCTCATGATATTTCAGGGCACCCCCGAAACAGTAGGCCATACATGCCTACCCTCCCGGTTTTCGCGGGAGGCTCCCGATTTTTCGGGTAACCCCCCGCACCCCCGGAAGGGTAGGCATTTCTCCCGCATTCTGCCCACATCCTAGTGAAGTGGGCAGAATTAGGAGAATATCCGCGGCAATCGCGGGTCTCCGTGAAGGGGGCGAGGTTTAAACTGTGATTCTGCATGAATCACAGCATTCGGCCCCGCCCCCTAATTAAATTGTGCCCAATCGCGGCAATTTTACAGTGAGGGGGCGGGGCTTAATGACGCGAATCATCAAGCCCCGCCCCCGTCTGCCCCCTGCTGCTTCTCTTACCCGGGCTTCTCCCGGGAAGAGAATATTAAAGGTAGGCAACCCTGCAGTAGGCAGATCTACCGCATCCCGCCCACTTCCTCCTAGATTTTAAGAGAACTGCGTCATTTGTCTCCGCCCCTCCTTGCGGACCCGCGAATCGCAGGCTGTTCCTGTAAAGGAGGCGGGGCGTAATGTCATCTGTCTGTCCCCACCCCACAAAGACAAGAGCAGCAGCTCCTCTCCGGCTGCTCCTGGGAAGGATTCATTAAATGTTAAGTATGCCCATACTTGCCGACATTTGACTTCCCAGGGAGAAGCAGGTGGGAGGTGTTGGGGGGCGGGGCCAGATGGATCGCATCATTAAGCCCCCTCGCGGCAATTTGCCGCGAACAGCGCATATTTAAATAAGGGGTCGGGGCCAAATGACACAATTATCATAGACTCGCATAATTTGGTAACGCTCCTTACTCGCGGACCCGCCAGGGGTCCGCAAGAAAATTCTCCTTATTCTGCCCAGTTCACTAGGAAGTGGGCAGAATGTGGGAGAAGTGCCTACCCTTCCAGGGGTACAGGGGCTTACCCGAAAAATCAGGAGCCTCCCATGACTTTCGGGAGGGTAGGCATGTATGAGTATGCCCCAAACAGAGGACAGGTGTGTGGCATACTTGCCTACACTCCCGGAAGTCGCGGGAAACTCTTGATTTTGTGGGTAGCCCTCCGCATCCCCGGAACTGTAGGCACTTCTTCCATATCCTGTCCACTTCCTAGTAAAGTGGGCAGAATGGAGAGAAACTTTTCTGAAATCTGTAGTCCATTGTTAGGGGGTGGGGCTTAATGATGCGATTATATGTTAATTGTGTCATTTGGCCCTGCCCCCTATTAAACTATGCACAAAACGACATAGACAAGCCGGCGCCGGGGTAGCTAGCTCCTCTCCCCCTTCCTTTGTATACCCGGAGAAGCCACCGTTGTCCTCCTCCTCTTTATACCTGGCGGCTGCAGAGACAAGCAGTGTCCGGGGTAGCTAGCACTTTGCATGAGGGTGAAGGGGGATAGAGTTGGTTACGGGGAGTGTTAAGGACGGATAAAATCTGGAGGGGAGGGGGGTTAAATTAATAATAAACAGTTACACTAGTGATGGGGGAGGAGGAGGGTGAAAAAACTAGGGGGGACGGGTGCAAAGTGACTTTATAATAAGGGCCTATGTACACAGGGGTGGTGCGAGACCTAGGAATCTTTTTTTTTTCAATTAAATATTTGGATACATTTTTAAAAATACTTTTTAAACTATATTACATTTAAAAAAAACAAACGTAAATTTCTGACTGGTTTTGCCGGTAAAAAATTTGTCAGTTAAGTGGTTAAACTTCAGAAATAATATATATTTTTAAATTATGCTATTATTAGGGGACATAAATGAAAAGTTTATTTTAACTACAGTTTTGAGTGCAGTGTAATATAATTACAAAGATTCACTCTTAATGCTTTGCGCGCTAAAAAATTTTGTTTACATTTTTTATGATCATTTTGCCACTTGATTGCACTGCTGTGTGTTTTATTTTATCTCGGCAGAGCAAGGACTATGGGCCTGATTCAGAGCCGGACGCAAGTAGCGCTCGCTCGTCCTGAAAATAGGGGTGGCTATTCAAATGAACCGTTCGCTGTTTGCGGTCGGGTCACGCCTCTAGGTCTGAACGAACGAACAAAACTTGCTGTCGTGTTTTGGGAAACTACACCCCCTGGCCGCTCGCATCCTACATCATGTTCGCTATTTATTAGATTAATCGAGTACATCGAACAGGGTATGAACTGCTCGCTATTCTTGTGGTTGGTTTTTGCTACCACAATTTTGCGAGCAGTTCTGGCTTAAAAAAAACCCAGTGACGTGGTCAATGACGCTGCTGTTTTAAATATGCACACCCATAAAACGCCCGTTTTGACCTTTAAGCACGCCTGCGATCGGATCTCCACTCCCCGTTTTCAAGCACCTTCCCCTGTTACCACCCACATACGCCTCATTCTGTCACTCAAATTAGCAGGCATTCGCTATTTTGCGAGCACATGAATTTCGGCCGCACTGACTGGTTCGTGCATGCGTATAACGATCCGTACGCATGCGCAGTTGGGCAAACATCGCTCGGAGCGAACGAGCTGCCGCTTACGAGTGGCTCTGAATCAGGCCCTATAGCAGCTTCCTCCTATGCTATAATAATCAAACCTTCCTCACATGTTAAGTGTAAAACAAAGCTTATCAAATTTGACTAACGTGAAAAGACAACTATGTACTTATATTAAAGCTATGTTTTGCTCCTCAGTGGCTCTTTACAAGTATTTAATTCATCAAGAATATAAAAAATAACCTAGGCTGCAGGGCTGGTGCTAGGGTGTTCGGTTCCCCTCTGCAAACTATACATTTGCGTCCATCTATTAATATGTCCTCTTGACATGTCTCATATTTTCCTCTTATTCACGTTATGCCACACAGTAGAGCCCCTTATACACATTACGCCACACAAGAGTACCCCATATACACATTATGCCACACAGTAAAGCCCCTTACACACATTACGCCACACAGGAGTACCACTTTTACACATTATGCCACACAGTAGAGCCCCTTATACACATTACGCCACACAGGAGTACCCCTTATTCACCTTATGCCACACAGTAGAGCCCCTTATACACATTATGCCACACAGGAATACCCCTTATACAAATTAAGCCACACAGCAGTACCTCTTATACACATTATGCCACACAGCTGGGCCCCCCCTTACCTATATTTTACTAAACAGTGGGCTGGGCCTAATTCCCAGCCATTCACCAGGCAGGGACGTGCAGGGAGGTCAATGGATGGGGAGGCACTGGCTAGTATCAGAATTACACACACATATATGACCCTACCCGACGTGCACAGATCTCCCCAACACACAGATTCCCCGTAGCACAGATCCCCCTCACACATATCTCCCATTAGCTCAGAAGATACCCTCTAGAACAAAAGATTTCCCTAACACACACAGAGATCTTTCCCTAGCAGCGGACCTTTCTCACCTTTTTCTCATTTGTGTGTTTCCTGCATATGCCAATTTCCTTCCCTCGTCAGTGCTGTGGCTGAGCTCTGATGCCTGAGTACTTCCTGGACTGGTCATCTGATCGTCAGAGGTGTCTATCAGAGCTGAAGGCAAACCCCTCACAGTGAGGCATGCCTCCATTAGCCCTTTTCTCAGTTTTATTGGCTGCTTCGTGGCCCAGCCCACAGCTCCAGGCAGTGTCAGAGGTGAGGCTGAGCTATTGCTGCCTCATTTCTTATCTATCTCTGTATTTCCAAGGAGTGCTGCAATTTTGGTGAGTTTTGTCTATAAAAACGTTCAGAAGAATGCAAATAAGATATTTATAAGTTATAAATATCTTCTTTGTATTATTCTAATCATTTTTATAGTAAAAAATCTGCAGTCTGACAGGGAGTATGACAGGGGAGCCTTGATTGCACGTACCTGTCACCAGGGGCTCAGGCTAATGCCTGCCTATCTCAGGGCGCATAAATTGACCTCATGCCCAGAGTCACTTTTACTTGTGGATTGGGCAATATGCCTGCCTAACACAACCCCACAGTACTTTGGCCTGATTGCACCCATGGGCCTAATGCCCGACACCTGGTCATCTAGGGAGTGGGAGTGGATAAATTACTGATGGGAAAGGCCGCCTACAGGCAATTTGGGAGAAACTGCAGTGGAGAGCTTAATTTAGTGCTTTGCTTCCCACCACCAGCAGCACTCTCCGGTTCTCATATTTTTTCTTCTGTCGCTGGCTCTTCCTGGCCAGCGGTGCCATCTTCTGGATCTTCAAGTGATGTCCTCTTCTATTGACCGCTGCTGCTGTACTAAAGGCTTCACTCAGCAACGTCTGCAAGCGGAAGCGGAGCTATGGCTGCTTCAAATTGACTACCGATCCGCGAGCAGTAATTGACTCATGCCCTAAGCCAAGTTCAAATAGCCCCTGCTGCCTAATAGCAACCTGTCTATGAGCTTGACGGTGATTGGCTCATGATCTGCAACAAACTTAAACTGGTGCCACAGCCGCTTGCCCGGCATTTATTAAAATAGTGATCAAGGTGGAGGGTAGTTTCAGGCCAGGACAGCGTCTCTCCAGCCCGGCGCCTCTACCCCTGCATCACTCCGGCCCTGTTTTGCTGGCTGCACACCTGAGCAACTGGCTGGCCGGCCATCAAGCAGACCAAGCGACTGATTTGATAAGCATACACAATTACTAATCAACTGCTCTGTACGTCTAGCCCACCCAGTTGTGAAGACAGTGTGAGCGGTTCCTGCGGCCATTGTAATGGGTTGGGGCGGCTGGTCGCATGTACACAAAGGTAGATGTACCAATATATGTGCACAGTGGCATAACCCCAACATTGGTGAGGATGATGCAGGGACTCTTGAGCGTGCCGAAAGAGCGTGGTGAGGCTATGCCCCCCAGGGCACACATTTTGGTGTCATGACTGCGCATCATGCCCCCATACACGTCAGGCTGGGGGCTTGCCCAGTGCTCCAGGGACCGTGATGTTTGTGAACGTCGTTGTTCCCACACATATCGGCTGTCGTTCATCGGCTGTACAACCAGTTTTAAGAAGATCACAAAAAAAAACATGTCCTGAAGCACTCCCTTATGTATGAAAGAAAAACAAAATGGAATTAACTCTTGCACTCCCCCTGGTGCCCCAGAGTGATGGGAATGCACACAAATTTAGGATTATCAGTCACACAGTAAATAAAACAAGCAGCAATATGGGTATTGCACTGTTCTGAGTAGCTCTGAACTTAAAAAAAGTGTCATGCAGCTATGACCGGACAAGAAAAAGCACAATCTACTATATAAAAGCAAAAATTTGTCCGTCTTTCTATATAAATCCACAGTTTACAAGCCACGATTGTGAAATTTTACATACGAGCGTATTAGAACATGGCGGAGGCAACTAAAAAAAGTTGAAATCGAAATTAATTACTGTTACTTTTTAATTAATTAAAAAACACAATTTTTGCATAGCATTCGCCCTCTACAGGTCAAGTACGGAATTACAAAAGGATTTAGCTTATCTATTTTTTATTTTCTATCTTCTCTACTATATCAAGGTGAAAATTTGTCCTTCTGTACCTCTGTCTTTCTATACGAATCCACAGTTTACAAGCGAAGAGTGTGACATTTTACATACAAGCATATTAAAACACGGCGGTGGCAACTAAAAAAAATGTTAAATCGAAATTAATTACTGTTAATTTTTAATTAATTTAAAACCACAATTTTTGCTGGACGCTCATTGTGGGGCCTCACGGCATATGGGTAGGGCCTTGGAGCAAGCTTTTTGTGTTGTCATGTTTTGTCATGATCTTAATGTTCAGTATCGAAGAGAGCTTTAGCAGGCTTTGCCAGCATTCTCAGCTCTCTGACTAGACCAAATTACGCAACAACATTTACTTCTTCCAACTGTGTCAAAATTATGACTTTGCAAGGACCCTGCTGTACCGTGAGCTGCCAAAATATTACACATGGAAAGCTTCTCCAAAAGTTTTTCTGCGCAGAAAACAGGGAGTCGCTGTAGATGGTCATCCTGGTATCAGAGCAACAGAAGCTCTTGGCCGTGTTTACGCTGTACATCCGACAAATTTTGAATGCTTCTACCTCTGAAGTTTGCTTTACACCATTACAGGTCCTACTTCCTTCGAAGACCTTAGGACTGTTGATGGGGAAGTTTGTCACTCTTTTCGTGAGGCCTGCCTAAGGAGAGGTTGGTTGGAGGATGATGTGTAAACAAACATTCTTAAAATCCCAGGCACCGCCGGGTACTCCAGCTAGTTGATAAATAAATGAAAACACTTAAACAGTGTTTCCCAAAGTATTTCCTCAAATCCCCCTTACAGTCCAGGTTTTAAGGACATCAATGCTTGAGCATTCATGGTTAAATCAAAATGTTACTAATTAATGGATATGCTTAAAACCAGGTCTGTTAAGTCACATTGAGGACTGACTTTGGGAAACAGTGCATTAAAACACAGGTTCTCAAACTCGGTCCTCAGGACCCCAAACAGTGCATGTTTTCCAGGCACCGCACACCCTGCACCCATAGTATTACTTACCTCTCCGGGGACCCACATCGGTGCGGGGATCCGACGCTGTAAAAACAAGTGGAAAAAGGCAGCCGTGGCCATTTTCCCTTCATTTGCGCATGTGCAGTACAGGGAAAATGGCTGCCGTGGCCATTTTCCCAGTGACCTGCGCATACTCTATAGACTCTGGGTGAACTCTAGTGCCCAGAGTCTATAACTCCAGCACTGGCCGTGCACAGCTCAGTGCGCTGCCGGCCGCCGGACAGAGAGGAGGGGGCCCGTGTCGGAGACTGCGCATGGGCCCCTTCATCTCTAGAAACACCCTTGCCTCACAGAATCACAAGTGAAATAATTAGCTCCGCCTGTGGATCTTTTAAAATGTGTCATTGAGTAATGAATACACCTGTGCAATTGTTGGGTGACCTGGAAAACGTGAACTGTGTGGGGTCCTGACGACCGAGTTTGAGAACCACTGCATTAAAACATTATAATATGAAGAATAACATGTTACATTTATTTCCTGAGGAAAGACCAATGTGCCCTTGAGACCTTTTGACAGCAAAGGAATTTAGAATAAAATTACAACCACGAATATTTATTTTTATACAAAGATAACCAGAGAATGTGCAAGGATACAGGCACATATACCGATACATATCAAAAACAAACATCGCTCGACAGGACTTCCCACATCCTGTCCCTTTAAACTAAGTCAGCTGACTTTTGCAAGAAAACAAGTGACTACGCCCAGACTGACAGTGCAGCCTAACCTGCTGAATGGGATTCTGTGTCCCTTCTTATGGAGTGTGAATGATCAGAGGTGGCTAACGTATACTTTTGTTGCCATGGGGACTGGTGGGGGGTAAAGTGGTGAAAAGGGTCTATAAAAACACAGCATTGTTGCAGTAGTGACATATATTGTGACCTGTGATGGTCTTTTGTTACACAAACTCGAACCATGTGTTTAACTAACAGTAGTTCTGTGGCTGTAGATCTACCTCAGTGATACGCTATATAAATAACTGGTAATAAATAAATAATAATAAATAGGGGCTACAGGGGCAGCCCACTGACCTTCAAAAGGACTGCACATTAAAATCAGTAATAAAACAATACAGTAAATAAGAGGCAACTTACTTGTAATTATATCAGCATGCATAATAATATTTATATAGCACTTTTCTACCAATAAGACTTATGCTTTATATTTGCATTAAAACAAAAAAACACAAGATACAAAATAAACAAGTATTAACATACTGCAGAAAAGAGAACTTAGCATACGGGTTGTAAACAAGTGTTACCAGATATAACAAACAAAGCTGGCAATAAATCAGGAGGGCGATGGGGGCATGTGAAAACTGAAACGGTATTGTCACTGATCAGAATAAGAAACCTGTGTGAATTCCTGAAACAGTATGGGGCAATCTGCTGCAACTCAGCTGTTATTTGATAGTCATGATGCACAAATACAACACAGACAGACGGATAATATCTATCTCCTGGATCAGAACACATACACACACACTGTACAGTAGGAATAGATAACATTCTCCTGCTGTCGTGGTGTACAACAAGTCCCAGCATGGTAAAGGTTGCCTATCTCTCTGCTATAGTAAATGTAGGGACTTTGCACTTTCAATCATATTAAATCAGACTATCTGTATACGTTATTTTATCACTAACTGGTTTTTATAACAATATGGAATTTATTTAATGTGACCTTTTACACACTGTGCAGTGATGCATAAAATACTGCAATTCCTATGAAAACATATTACAAATAATTATATAATTATAGTATACTGATCTTAATTTGAACTACAGATATACTATATCTAAATTTGGAATATATGAGATAGTATATAATTTGCTGTGTATTAGAAGGAGACCAGCATATTGGACTCGGGGATTACAGGACGAGGCCCCCCCCCATCGTATAGTACCCAGCCGTAACGTCTTTTGGCCACCTCCTATCATCACTGTGTCTTGCCCCTTCATTCTGTCACCCACAGTGGGAGGGAAGGGGGGCATGTGCCAACATCTCCCACTGCACATATCTGACTTGAGACAGACCTTGCAGGATTATAATATGACTAGTATAATGGACGCAGCATATGCTCGGTCACCTCAGTCTCTGAGGGTGCTGGTAGGGGGGGGCTTAGGCACCACTGGGGGGGTGGACTTAGGGTTAGGTACCATCCCACGAGTCTTAAGGTTAGGCACCCTCAAGGGAGGGTTAAAGATACTTACCAGCCGGCGTCAGGATTATGTCTCGGGCTTCCAGGGTTGGGATTTGGGATATTTCATACCCAACCCGTGTCATATATCACTGTACAGTCCCCTCTCCTCTATATAATAATACCACATATAGTATGTGCTGGGAGCTGTGTTATTACCCCTCATATATCACTATACTCCCCTCTCCTTTATATAAGAATACCACATATCAGTATGTGCTGGGCGTTGTGTCCCCTATATTGTAAATAATAAATATAAAACCCCATGTCAGTGTGTACTGGGAGTTGATGATTAATTAGTACTTCCTCCCTCGACTATTCCACTTACCAGGTTCTCAGGACTCAGGCTGCTGCTCAAGTCTCTCTGTTCCAACAATTATAGTGTAGTTGCCGTGAAGGAGGAAGCGGGTCCCGCTGCATTTTGAAGAGGAGCCACCCAAGAGGAAAGGTAAGGACTCTGTGGCCGTGCAGGCTGGCTGCGCTGCCATAGTACAGCACTGCCGCCTACCCGCCGCTTGTGTTTCCACATACAGCTGGCCGCACAGGGATCGAGCTGCGGGGAAGCGTGACTGTATGCTGGGTTAGTCAGCAGTGGGGAAAATGGGGGATTAACTTTATATTCCAGGGTAGCGGGGGCTCCCACCTTAAAGCGGGAGGGTAGGCATGTATGCTTTAATACATGCACCCGATATCAGGACCCCCTTCACCACAACCCTAAGCGGCCTGGTAATACATCTCCCCTACAGTCTATTAAATGACAGTTAGAAGCTGATTGAGGACCCTGATGTCATCAGTTACTGTCCAACGTCATTCCCTACCATCCACGTGGACATAGAGGTGGATTATAAACCTGTGGTGAGCAAAGCGTGCCAGGAAGTGGGCAGGAATGCGGGAGAAGTGCCTACTCTATCGGGGGTTCGAAAAAGCGGGAGCCTCCAGCGGCTATCGGGAGAGTAGGCATGTATGCATGGGATCGGTATGAAATACAGCCGGACACATGTCCGCCTAAGTCCGACGCTGGAAGACCGGTGGTTCCTATTCTCTAACCTAACCAACCCCCCTAACCCTCCCTTAGGGGTGCCTAAACCTAACCTCCCCCCCAAGTGCCTAACCCTAAACCCCCCTGTAAGTGCCTAAACCTAACCCCCCCTTCCCCGCAGCCTAAACCTAAGTCTCCAGGGGGGTGCCTAACCCTAACCTCCCCCTGGGGGTGCCTAACCCCCCCTTCCCCTAGCCTAACCCTCCCGGGGGGTTGCCTAACCCTAAGTCCCCACCGGGAGCCTCTAACCTAACCCTCCCCCGGCCCCCAGCGGCTGTCCGCGCCCCATCGGGATGCCGGGCGTTGGGCTCCCGGCGTAGGTAAACAAACAGGCGTCGGGATTTCTACGTTGGTCATTAGACCCTTGCCGGGATTAGACAGTCGGGATGCCGACAGTCGGCGTTTAGACCGTCGGCATCCCGATTGCATACCGTATGCATATAGTATTTAGAAAAGACGGCACTCAAAATGGATAAAACTTATCTAATGGAAAATACATTGTGGCTCAGGACATTATGTCATAGTTAATGAGTTCCAGCTTGTGCCTACTGAAAAATAGCACTGATAGATAGATATATGTATAAGTATTCCTTCTGTTATACATTGATAGAATGCAGAAGAAAGAAAACGAAAGAGAGAAAAAGAAAGTCTGACTGACTATACCATCTATATATTGATTATAGGCAGCAGGTTGAGCAGCAGCATTCCATTTTTTTTATAGCTCTTATGCCACTCTCAACATGGCGGTCTATCCCCGACGTTTGCCCTCCAATTGGCGACGACTTCCTGTGCCGGAGCTGGCCAACCACCAACCCGTCCTTTGTTAGCTTTAAAATGCACCGACTGGATATGGCCAATGAGCGGCTGCAATTGGACAGAAGTAGGCGGGGTCACTGTTGTCTCGTTCAGTCAGTGCAAGTACAAGTTAGGTGGCTCGGAGCTTGCTGCTGTGTGTCCGGCTGCAGCAGCGTTGTTGTGTTGCAGCTGCAGCAGACACAGGAAGGACTGGAGGCAGGGACAAGAAAGGGATTAGGGCATGAAGATGTCTTTCCTGCTGTCTCAGGTTGTCCCTAGCAGTTCGTCTGGCAGTATGGAGTCTCAGGTCAGTAATGCATGCATGTATGTATCTGAGCAGTCACATTCCTGTACAGAGTCCTGATCAGGAGATGGGGTGCAGACACTGGACATATCACAGGTCTTCCAGTCTGCTGCTGTGAGTGCTGCCATGCTGTCTGTGACCTTTTTGTCTGTACCATGGTCTCATTTACTAGGTCTATAGGAGGGCAGTACATTTGTCTATGTGCATTTTACATCATTGTAGGTAATTGACAGTTCATTTGAAGTTGATATGTCATGTAAGAAAAATATCCTGGGGATATGCACTTGTTTACCTGTATATGATTGTGTGAACCCCAACTCTTAGCCCTCAATAACCTTATTTTATACTTCTGTTCTCTAGGTAGTAACTGTTGTGTTAAGCAATTTTGTTTTTCTTCATCAATTTGATATCCTCCTTTTACATACCCCACTCCCCCTTAAATGGATCTTCAATAACTGCTTTTTTATCCCTTTTTATAAAGTCGTATTATTTAGAGGTCACATTATTATCGTTGACTAAGGCAAATATCTTGCATCAGCCAGTTCTGGAACTTTGTGATATGGTTTGTTTGATTACAATAATGAAGCAAGGCTTCAAACAATTTGTTTAAGCTGCATACTAAAATTTTTTTTTTTTTCTTTTTCCATCAAATAAAATTGTCTGGTATTATGGTTGTCATCTCTGCCCTCAGCCCTGAGGTCATGAAGTTCAGTTCTTGACCAAGGCCTATCTGTGTGGGGTTTGTATGTTCCCCCAGTGTTTGTTTCCGTTTCCTCTGGATGCTTAGGTTTCCTCCTAAACATACTGCTGATTAAATGGATTTTGACAAAAATGTAACCTTGGTATGTATGTGTCCATGTTATAGGTAAAATAGATTGTAAGCTCCACTGGGGCAGGGACTGACATGAACGACTGAAATATTCTCTATGCGCTGTATAAATAACTTAACGTGCTGCTATAACGCTTCTTGCTTCGCCTATTTACTGAGGTGAAGCAGGAAGCACTACCGATGAGATGTATGAACATCTCATCGGCTGGAGAGGGGGGTCGTTAACTCTCCCTCTGGCGCTACCCACTAGAGACCACAGTGCATCAGCCTAGTACTGATGCGATGTGTGTCAGTCCCGGCCGGCTCCACCGCGCGCATCCTGGAGCTGGCAGCAGGGACCGCGCTGTCTCTGCTGTGGGGATAGGGCAGCGCCAGGCTGTAGCTGTCGATAGTGACAGCGGGCGGTCAAGCGATATAACCGTTCATACATGGCCCAGGCTATCGGCGCTGCTATCTTGCAGATGGCCATGCCGATAATGACAGGTGTGCATAGCGCCCCTGTCATTTACCGCCAAACCCCCGATCATACATCGGGTAGAAGCGCTATCAGCGCACATAATGTGCGCTGTTACTGCTTCTGAGCTTCTTGCATCTCCCCCAATGTCTGTAATCCTTACAGTCTTGCACGCTTTCATTAAATGTGTATTTTTAATATGTTTGTTTTAGAAAATAGTGTGTGCTTGTTGCTTTTCTGTATAAGAACCTAATAAGGAGTCGACCACCTATGGTCCTTGGTTTAGGTAACTTCTAACCAGGGGGTATATCTGACAGCCTGCGGACTGCAAGCATCGGCGAGTTCTGCGTGAGATTGCCCAATGTTTTAAAGTGTAAGCCATTATTTAAAAGGCAAAGCCAGGTTGATTTTTATTTTTTTTTAATTTATTTATTATTGCCTTTTAAAATTACTTCTGCTTTAAAACATTAGGCATTCTCGCAAATAAATCACCATGCCTGCAGTCCGCAGGCTGTCACATACACCCCTAGACCCCTTACAAAGTTAATGGGAGTCACTGTTTCCTGGTGCATTGTTTATATAAATGAGTGATAACTCCCCTCGAAAAGCTAAAATTGGAAATTTTGATCAAAGAAATGTTGCTTATCTTAAATTCATTTTACTGCAAAATTTTCTGTCTAAAATATATTATTTTATGTGATGTGCCTTTGCAACGTTCAACACAAAATGCCAATCATATTTTTCACCAGCTAGTTCTGTGTATGCTATTGTTATACCTATGTGACTCAGGACAAGAATGCAGGAACACACGGATAATAAACATACTAATCACAATAGCAGACATTTGTGTAATACAGTGGTTCTCAAACTCTGTCCTCAGGGCCCCACACAGCTCAGGTTTTCCAGGTCACCTAGCAGGTGTACAGGTGTATTTGTTACTTGTTGACACATTGATTCACAGGTGCATCTAATTATTTCACTTGCGATTATGTGAGGAGACCTGCAAAATATGCACTGTCTGGGGTCCTGAGGACCATGTTTGAGAACCTATGGTGTATTGGACTGTGTAATATCAATATCTGAAATAAACATGAGCTTCTTAGGAGGGAATTCAGGGTCTCATTCAGACCCGCTCGCGAGCGCAGGACGCTCGCAAGCGGGTCGATGGTACCCAAATGCGCATGCGCACGACGGAGGCTGCTCCGTCATGCGCGAGACCCGGCGAGCGACTGGGAAGCCATCGCTCGGGGTCTCGCACCAAAGGGGGCATGCTGCCGATGGTGAGTGACAGCACGCCCCCTTTGGTGGGCGTGCTGGGGCGTGGCTGCCCAGACGGAGGCGCCTACCGTCTGGGTGCGGTCCCACTGACATCACTAGTGATGTCAGTGGGAGTGATTTTGGCTCTGATAGAGCCAAAATCACTCCAGGGCTTGCGACAGCGAGACCCTACCGCAGGGTCTCGTCGCAATGGTCTTGACCATCGCGACCATCATCATGGACGCTCGCATAAGCTGTGGGTGGTAATCCACAGCTATGCGAGCGTGCAGGAGGACGCACCAAAAAAAAACCGCCCTGATTCAGAGCGGGCGCTCGTTCAGAGCCTCCGGCTCTGAATCAGGCCCTCAGTTCAGTGAGAAGTGCTGTGGATGCCTGGGTGTGCACTTAAACTCCTCCTCCATTTCTGTGTGTAATGTCAAAGCGGTCTAGATATAAGGATGAGAATTATATTGAGATTGCTAATTGGCAGTCTAGGTACAGATTAAACGATGTGTACCCAGCGATCTGACTGACGGGCCGACATATTGGGCAGCCGGTACACATTAGAGTTAGACGATCCAGTGCCCGACTGCCCGATATGTCGACCACTGCCGCAACGTGCTGCATGTAGGGCCAACCTGAACATGCGACGGACGGCGCCCGGGAGCGTGCGACTGCCGACATTGAGCGTACACATCATACGATATTGATGATATGTTGGACCGAACCGTCGGATCATCCGAAATATCATCTGTGTACCCAGCATCTTTATTTACATGAGGCAGGAGATGACCCGTGATTGCCCATTTCTAAGGATTAAATGGGGCAAAATAAAGCGTAAGATTTAGGAATGCATAGGAGGCGAGCTGATAGTTTACTAAGTGTGAGAGGCTGGAAACCAGCAGGCGTAGGGAATGTGGAGTAGTAATACTTGATATATAAAGTAGGGCAATGGGTAATGTAAACTAGCGGTAGGGGGTATGTTACGTAATTGGAGTTTAACAATATTATGCTTTCTAAAGTTGTTGTTGTTGTAGGCATATTTTGTGCCCTTGCTACACGATGGCATGGAAGTTAATAAGTATAGTCAAAATACAGTAAACTCTTTTCAGTGAGTTATTCATTGTTCACTTAGAGATAAATAAATACCATTTTCGTTAGTGTACCGAACACCTAAGCACGGAAGCAGCTATTGGGGGTGATTCAGGGGTTTATTTTAGCCGTAGAAATTAATGGGTGCCCAATGTTGCATTTCCCTTGTTTTTGGGCACCCATTAATTATCTCGCCTATAGGGCCAAATGTAATAGGATGAGCGTTTAGCAGTAAAACTCACCCTAATACATTGATCGAGTTGTATTTTTAAAACCGGAAACACCTGGATGAGAGTTTAAATCTTGGAGTTTTTTGAGTCTGAAAAACATGCGAGTTTGCATTTTCTGTGACTTTATTACAGTGGCTGAGTTTAAAAATGTGAGTTTTCTGTCACATTTTCTAAACGCTCACCTGATTTACATTTGGCCCGTAGTGCCCAATTAGTCCAGTTAAACCCATCTAAAGTCCTGGTTAGGGCACCCAAACCACGGACTTATTGCACATGTCTTGCTCACCACCTCAGGTGGCTGCGTTTAGAAATGCTGGCGTCATCGGCTAACGCGCCCAAACGAAGCAATGATTCAATTGCTTTGTCGGACGTTTATCGCGGACTGCCGTCGGAGCAAACAATGGAAACCCTAACCCCCCCCCCCCCCCATATAGTGAGTTGGGCCATTAGTCCTGAGAATACATCAATTCCCTAGGACAGACGTTTCCAAACTCTGCCATTACAGTCCACTTTTTAAGGATATCCATGCTTGAACGCAGGTGACTTAAAGGTCTATGCGGGTGATTCAGTAATGGACGGAATTGCAAAGCTGCACTCAAGCAGCTTTGCAATTCCATCCTTGCAAATATGCAAATGCAGCAGGAGGCGTCTGACACCCCTTGCTGCATTTGCGATCCCAGCACTGCGGCTGAGGTCGCAGGGTGGATGCCGCTGGGCCGTCGGCCAGTTGAGTAACCCTCAGCGTATGCAGGCTGGCCGGCTTGTCAGGCCAGGTAACTGCGTCTGTGGAAGTGGCCTCCGGCCTTGCCACTTCTGAATAGCAGGGAACACTCCCCCATTTCCGGAAACCCCAGCCGTCCCTGCCCCTTAAATGCCTCTGCCTGTCAATCAGTCCCTGGCCGCTCCCACCACTTCAATCCCGGAGTGGCTGCTGCTTCTCTACAGTACTTGTTCCCCATGCGCGGCTGCTAGTGTTCTGTTCCCTCCTTCCGGCTACAACTCCGCCCCTGTCATGTCCTGATCACTGCTGGTCTCAGTGATTGGACATTGTATTTTGTGTATATCTATCTATGTATGTATGTATGTATGTATGTATGTATGTATGTGTAGGTAGAGAATTTCCCATATCCTAAATACTCAGAACCAGGACCATGTCGGATATGGAATGTTTTGAGCATTTAGAGTACCTTGGGGCCGGTGTCCAGCTTGCAGGGGTCCAGGGTTCGCAAGGGGCTTCGGCAGGGGTGTGGGAGGGTCCAGTGGCGTCCACAACTGTCAATGGCCATCATTATAGTATACCATAAAAATTGCTATTTTTATGGTATTAAGGTGTTTAAAAATATATATATATTTTTTATATAAAATCTTGTGGGATAGGTTTTAAAAGAACGTTCTTAACCTAATTCAGTCATAAAAAAAACCCGACAATTTTGGAGCGGTGTTTGGTGGTTAAAACCTGGGCTGTAATGGTGGAGTCTGGGCTAGGAACTAGTCACATCACTGAGTATAGTTCAATAAAATAAACTACTTGTATGTCATTCTTTGCTGGCGATTGTGCTGGATATAATGCTTTCTCATTGTTTGTCAGAGATTGTTTGTGATTTGACAAATTTTCTTTACAAATTTTCTTCTGACTTCTCCTTTTCCTTACTAAAAATATAATACATTTAACATGTTCACATGCCTGCAGCATATATCATGTAATCTCTGTGTGTCGCCCACCACTGGAGACTTTGCATTCGCATTATGTTTAACTTTCTCAGTCTTTGCTGCCATAGTTGTAAAGCGTAATCTATACTGAAGTGCCAAAAGTCATGGGATAGCAGTATGTAATGGTAGGTGACGTCGCCGTACTGTTACATCTTGGAAATGCACAGACCTGCATCCTTTGTAATCTAACATCAGCTTGAATACCGGCTAGGCTACACAGACCACATGGAAGGCATTACCACCCGCCGTGGATAGTGCAATGGTCAACCACGGTTGCTTAATGATTGTGACCAACGGTGTCTGCCCAGGATTGTCCGTGGTAACAGACAAACGACACTGGCTCAAATCATGTGGCATGGGTTGGGTCCGCTGGTTTGCCTGAACATGTAATTGACCAGTAACCGCTACGCTGCATTGCTTGATGACCATTTGCAGCCCTTCATGAACTTCATGTACCCCCACTACAATGGTGTATGCCAGCAGGATAATGCACCATGTCATCTGTTCCAAGTTGTCCAGAATTGGTTTGAGGAGCATTCTGGAGAGTTCCCATGAATGGTGTGGCCACCACGTTTGACTGACATGAACCCAATCGAGTATTTATGGGACGTTGTAGAGAGGTCCATTTGCACTCAAGATCCTGCACCTACAAACATCAGGGAGCTGTGTGAAGCTATCCGGTCGGCATGGGTCAACATCTCTCCAGAGGTCTTCCGACCACTTGTGGAATCGATGCCACGCAGAGTTGTTGTACTTCGCTAGACTGTCATGGGTCTCTCTGGTGCTCAGCAGGGGGTCCGAGACTTACCTGTCCGGGCGCTCTGGCAGGGTTTGTCCAGCAGGGTTACAGGCTGCTGGAAGCCGGCGCGATGTGCAGACAGGTCCCTGGGAGGTAGCATTGGCTTGCTGGCATCTTGGACCAGCTGGAGCCTGGAGTCGGCAGCGCTGATGCAGAGTGCTGGGCGCCGCCATCATGGGTCTAGTCACATGACTGGTAAGGACCAATCCAGACTGCAAGATCCATAGTGGGCTCAAACAACCAATCCTGCATAACCTTCAGGTACTTATGTACTTCCTGAGAGTCCTTAGGTTGCCAGTGCAACGTCGTACACAGCTTATCTGTGTGTTAGATCTCTGTGCTCCCTTTATCTGTGTATTCTAGTGCTCCAGTGTGTAGTGTCCTGTTGGAGTAATCCTTGCTACCTGCTCAGTGCCTCTGCCAGCTGGTTATTGATCCGAGTTCGGTACATAACCGTTACCTGTGCTACATTACAGAGCCTCCTCCGTCAGCGTTCCCTGCCAATTGCGGTGCTGGTTCCTGTACTTCAGCGTCTCCAGTAATTGCGCTCGGGGAACCCGGTGTGTTCACTTTCCTGGGTCTCCGTATCACCCGGCAAGTCAGAGACATTCATGAACAAATACCTCCTTTGTCCAGCCTCATTCCAGTTCCAAGAAACTGCTCACAAGGACGCCCCTGCACCCAGTCCGGGTCCACTTCCTACTCCGGTCATGACAGGCTAGAGGGAGTCCTACGCGATATTAGGCATCAATGCCACTATCCTATGACTTTTGGCACTTCAGTGCATATATATATATATATATATATATATATATATATATATATATATATATATATATATATATATATATATATATACAAGATAATTACTTCTGAATAGATAATTTATATGGTATATTGTGCTCTCACTAAAATGGCTTATAATGACTTTAGGACCCTGCTTACTTCATGGATTCAAGCTAGACTATGCTAATTGAATATATCTTCTGGCACTGCTGACAATATATTTTTAGAAACTGCTTCCTAATCTTGGGATCCCTCTACTTTGATTTTTGGAAAACTGATGCCTCTCATCTATTTTATTTTTCATTAGTTCTAGGTAACTTTTTTTTTTTTCTTACGAGGTATAATTGCAAATCCACCCCACACTAGCTGAACAGAACGCAGCTCAAGCGGAGAGGCAATGCCGAACGAGTGCCCATTTTGCATGGTCCTCTGGTTTTACTTCAAGCTCTATTACTGGAATTGACATATAATGCAGTATACAATGTGTTCTTATTTATATAGCGCACACATTTTCCGCAGCGCTTTACAGAGAATATTTGGCCATTCACATCAGTCCCTGCCCAGTGGAGCTTACACTCTATATTCCTTATCACACACACACACACACACACACATACATACTAGGGGTAATTTTGTTAGGAGCCAATTAACCTACTAGTATATTTTTGGAGTGTGGGAGGAAACCGGAGTACCCGGAGGAAACCCACGCAAGCACAGGGAGAATATACAAACTCCACACAGTTAGGGCCGTAGTGGGTATCGAACCAACGACCTCAGTACTGTGAGGCAGTAACGCTAAGCATTACACCGTCTGTGCTGCCTTAGAACGTTCATGTAAATATTTGAATATAGCAAATGTTAATGAAGCTCAAATTAATGGATGGTTTGCGACTTTGTAATTCTCGATACAGCTTTAAATGCAAGCTAGACATTCTCTGCTTATTGATGCAAAATGCAAAGAAAGGCTTCTTTATTGGTGATGGACCACAGCAAGGAATGTTACAATGTAGTTACAGCAGCATACCACATACTGGAAGATACATTGCCGCTCAAAGGGGGCATAAAGGAAAAGTGTGGGGTAGCTCATAGCAACCAGTGGAGTATTTTCAGTTTTTGGACTGCACTTTAAATTGACAATTACAATTTGGTTGGTTGTGATAAAAAAAAAAAGTGTAGTTTCCTATTTTATTATTATTATTTATTTTATTTATTTTTTGCTTTTCCTGTTTATTACTTTTTCAAATATCCCCTGTTGTGATTCCGCCAGCCAATTGCGCCACTTTAGTCCTAATTCTGTGTGAAGCTTGGCATACACTGTCGCAAATTCAACCAGAGGTTCAGATCAAAGATTGCATGAGGATCTATCGGCAGTCAAGGCTGGTGGAAGATGCAGTAAGACGATGTTTGCATCTACAGGCACAATCCAGCTGATTGAATCTTCCCCTATAGGATCTGTATGGCCACTTGATATATGTATTCTATGAGTGCCTTACGTTGGCGTGGGCTAGTTTGTCAACTACGGCCTTTAACCAGTCTGTTGGAGGATGGATTTGAAAAAGGTGACATCCCAGTCCACATATGTTGTGGTGTTTTTGTAATTAAGTGGCAATTCACAGTTAGTACCCAACTGGCTTTTTGGCACTAACCAAAATTTCTGCTCTCCACTGACTCTTCTGAGTATAAAATGTATGTTGTTGTATTTGATCCTAAAGTGTGTGTGTGTGTGTGTGTGTGTGTGTGTGTGTGTGTGTGTGGTGCTTTCCTTGTTGATCATTTCCTTTTTTACAAAAAACAAACAACCACCTCTCTGGTAACACAATAAGCTGACTGGTATTTTCTTGCTACAGTGTATTTAATAATGAAACTAAAAGTATGTCACTATGTAGACAAGCGATTGGACACTGACATCAAATAGAACAAGATTTTCTTGATGTCAGTACTTTGTAGGTCCACCACGTGCAGTGATTACTGTAGACACCCTTCTTGACAAACCGTTCAAGTTCCTGGACAACAGCAGTCAGTATGTTTTGCCATTCCGCCTTAAGTACAGTGACCAACTGTCACACTGAAGAAGGTTGAGTTGGCCTAGAATACACCCGTCGCTCCAATTCGTCCCAGAGGTTCTCAATGGGGTTAAGATCTGGACTCTGAGCTGGCCAGTCCATCCGGGTTACCGAATTTTCTGTATACCAGTCCAGTGTCGCTCTGGAAACATGACAGGTGGCATTGTTGTCCTGATAAAAACATTTGTTGTTTTCGTAAAACTGCCACATTGACCCGTATTCAATTAGAGACAAAGTCTGAAAGTTTTCGCCTGTCCGACTTTCTGCCTCATTCGCCTGTTTCAGAGGCGAATTCGTTCCATGTGCGTCCCCGCTTTTCGCCTAATTCAATTGCAAAACAGGCGAAAACCTGACATAGGCGAATGCGGAACAGGCGAAAAGTACTGAAAGAATTGGTGAAATCATCTGTACCCCAGCTGTCCCAAGGAGTAGTTTGCACCCCAAAATAATGCACTACTATTCACCTGCTATTTATTGGAGAATCTTTTATCGAATTCAATGCATCGAGTTTCCACTTAGGTAAAATCGTCATGGAATTGAATAAGGCGAAAAGTTTGTAGGCAATTATTTTCGACAAAAAACAGGCAAAGAAGGCTTTTCACCTCTAATCGAATACGGCCCGTTGTAGGGAGCACTGAGTTATCGAGAACATCTCTATACTTGTTTTATACCTTCACGAACAGGTGTCTGCTGCAGGAGCACACCATTTCGCTTGTGCAGGGGTGTCCAATCACTTGTCTACATAATGTAGGTGTTCTGCTTTTTATGGAGGATATATGAAACGTTTAGATTGGATTTACATTCTATTTTTCCTGTGTTCCTGATCATTAATAATTTCCTTTTTAGTACGTGTTTGAATTGCATATTAAATTATTTTCCTTGTGCAGCCACTAAGTTGTCTCTAAAGGTATGGTTATTAGTGAAGTATCTTTTTAGGCATGCCGCGTGCATCCAATAGTCATTTTGATTCGCTATCCTACCACGAATCTGTTGCTTTTTCAGAATCTTTCTGATTGAAAATATTTGGCAGTCATGTTTCTTCTCCAATCTGATACAAAGCAACTTTGCTAACTGCATCATGTGACTGTGGTTGCCACGGTAGTTCAGAATCCTAAACCAGTCTG
This sequence comes from Taudactylus pleione, assembly GCA_031769625.1. Classification (NCBI taxonomy): domain Eukaryota; kingdom Metazoa; phylum Chordata; class Amphibia; order Anura; family Myobatrachidae; genus Taudactylus; species Taudactylus pleione. The sequence goes on from JAUIMM010000463.1 coordinate 2,029,295, forward strand.
GTGGTAAAAAAAAAAAAAAAAATTTGAATGGAAAACATCAACATTCTTATTTCTGTCATAGGGGGCCATTCAATATAACGCGAATTGAATAGCGCCGGGAGCGCTATTAAATTCAGTGCGCTGTGTGGTTGGAGAATGACTGACTGTTATCAAGCCCTAACAAGTATGTTAAGGCGCGTTAACTGGCATTCTCTGACTAAAGTGCCATCCCCAGGGGGGTGCGAGAAAAAATCCTTAGCGCGAGCAAACAGCGCAGTAAACTGAATAGCTTCAGGAGCTCCCTCCTGCGACTATTCAACATCACGTTCAATTGAATTTCCCCCCCCCCATAGTGATTTATGTTTTAAAAAACAAAGAAAAAAACACCAACTTTTTTATTACATGGGGTCGTTGCTTTAAATATATACACTAAATGCAAATCAACTTCACTTTCCCATCCTAAGTGACTTTCAGTATGCTAAGATCAAGGTATTGCAGCACTTAGGCTTGATGGGGGGAGTCAGGTTGCTCCATAATACAATTTAAATCTATTGAAATCACCTTTATGCCATGAAAGCAACACTACAATGGAGCCTGTAGTGAAAGGCCTGCCACCAATTACCTGGGAAGTACACTTGCTATACTACATTTTCCTAATTGCTTATGTATTTAATTGGGGTTTTATTATACCATTTTCTTTTTTGGTAAACTAATGGAACCTGCTTTGTGACTTTTTTACGTTCTTTGTGTCCAGGCCGACAACCAGGTTTTAGTAGGGCTGTCGCTGTGATCAATTTATAGATTAAAAACACAATCAAGGACCGTTTGGTCAAGACTCCATCTGCTGTAATCCATGTAGCCACCAAAGAAAAAAAAAAAAGCAATGTGTTCAATGTATCTTGGTGAATGAAAAGCGTAAATGTTTAACTCCACTAGTCGATCACCCAAAATTCCCTCTTGGTATCTGGCAGGAAGTGGGCGTATCGCATGATTCAGGTAAAGTATTTATAAACATAAGGTGATATTATTTTTTTTTTTTTTTTTAATCATGCATACAATATGTAAATTACTGTATGTATACTTTTTTTTTTTTTTTTCAATAGGACTATTGATTTAGGTACTGTCTCTCCTTTCCATAAACTGCCCTTTATGTTCATTACATGGCCATAAGTATGTGGGCACCCCTTCCAATTTAGAATGCTTGGCCATTTCAGCCACACCCATTGCTAACAGCTACATAAAATCAAGAATACAGCCATGTAATCTCCATTGTTGGTTTTGGGCCATAGAATAGGGACACTGTCAGTGGCAACCACCTCAAAGGAAGTCAATTTGTCAAATTTGTGCCCTGCTACAGCTGCCCCAACTGTAAGTGCTGTTATTGTGTGGTGGAACCCATCTTGGAGTTACAAAAGCTGTGAAGCAGTAGGCCACACAAGCTCCCAGGGTGGGTTCCAAACGGCCTCCATAAGCAACATCCACCAAGAACTGTTTGTCAGGAGCTTCATAGATTGGGTTTCCATGGCCAAGAAACCACACCCAAGCCTCAGATAATCATGAGCAATGCCAAATGTTGGGTAGAGTGGTGTAAGAGCACTGCAATTGGATCCTGGAGCAGTGAAAACATATTCTCTGGAGTGACGAATCACACTCCAGCATTTAGCAGTCTGACGTAAAAGTCTGAGCTTGGCGTAAGCTTCCTGCACGAATATGTATGGGTGGAATAATGGTCTGGAGCTGTGGTGTGTATGTGTGTTCTGTTTATTTATTTAAAAAAATTTTTTAATGGCCTCTGACCTTTTTAGATTCGGTAACTATTAATGCTACAGCACATAGTGACATTGTAGAGAATTATATCCTTCCCTCATTATAGCAAGTTTGGAGGGATGCACATGTTTCAGCATGATGATGCTCCTGTGCACAAAGTTACGTCCAATGATTTGCAGAGTTTGGTTTGGAAGAACATTGAATATCCTGCAGAGAACCCTGATCTCAACCCTATCGAATACCACTGGGTAAATTGGGTAGTTCAATCTCATTAATGCCCTTGTAAATCTCTCCAGGCATGTTCTAGTGGAAAGCCTTCCCAGAAGAGTGTATACTGTTATAACAGCAATGCAAGACCATCTCAATATTAATGCCCATGGTTTTGGAATGAGATTCAACCAACACACATATGGGTGTGATGTTTGGGTGTCCACTTACTTTTGGCTATGTAGTGAATGTAATGCATTAGAAGTTATCTAATATCTGGGGGTGGAGTAACTCATTTTGTAACCTGTGTGTTATTTGGAAAGGAAATTTATTGTGCAACAAAAGACTTTGTATGTGTACAGTTGTGCAATACCATTTGGGAACATCCCAGATTTCTGGAATAGCTTCAGAAATGAAAGGTAGACATCTGACTGAGCGTCATGCTCTGCATGTTAAATAATACTGTCTAATACATGGACAGTACCTTTTATAAAAGATCATGTACTGGATGCATTTCATCATTGAACAAAGTCTGTATGCTAAAGCAAAAAAATATACCACACCCCTGACATGGACTTATTCCCACCCCTATCACCTACCTACTAACAATATGTTCTATAATCCCTTTCGTTCCCTGATCACATTTCAGGCCTGCCCAATCTCCACAATGCACACCCATAGAAATTTTGAAACTTCCTAAATTCAATAATGATTCTGGGGGTCATTCAGACCGGCTCGCGAGCGGCAGTACGCTTGCAAGCGGGTCGAAGCTCCCCACTGTGCATGCGCACGACGGAGGGAGCTCCGTCGTGCGCATGCGCGAGACCCGGGGAGCGACGGGCTTTCCATCGCTCCGGGTCTCGCACCAAAGGGGGCGTGCTGTCTATGTTGATTGACGGCACGCCCCCTTTGGTGGGCGTGCCTGCCAGACGGAGGCGTTCCCATGGGAACGCCTACCGTCTCAAGCCGGCGCCACTGACATCACTAGTGATGTCAGTGGGAGTGATTTTGGCTCTGATAGAGCCAAAATCACTCCAGGGCTTGCGGCAGCGAGACCCTACCGCAGGGTCTCCGTCGCAAGCCCGATGGTCGCGATGGTCAAGACCATCGCGACCATCATCATGGACGCTCGCTATAGCTGTGGGTGGTCACCCACAGCTATACGAGCGTCCAGGAGGCCGCTCCATTTTCATGGAGGAACGCCCTGATTCAGAGCGAGCGCTCTGGTCAGAGCGTTCAGCTCTGAACCAGGCCCTCTGTTCAATATGCCACCGCCTCTGAATTTCCCATTTCTAGAACAATGGGAAATCCGGAGGAGAAAGCAGTGTGACCAGAATTGAATTTAGGAAGCATTAGTATGCTTAAATGTGCGCTCTGTCTGAGATTGGTAGTTTAGCTCTACGAACATGTATGTAACTGTAATATCAATTAGGCCACAATTTTATATATTTAGTTGCAAGTGAGAGGTTACACTCAATGTATTACTTCTCTGGATTGATTTCTGAAATACTGTGCCAGGAAGTCTCCTCCTCTCACTCAAACAACAACCCAATTACTCCATGTAGTTTATCTGTGGTCCTCTAGCCCCGTTGTCAGTCGCCTTTGCTCCACCATCTTCATACAGTCACTAGTACCTTCACCCACTCCCTACAGGAAAGCTATCAGACTTCTCAGCATCCGGATGGTAGATACAGTCATTAGATAGACACTAGAAGGTAGACCGTGAATAGGTTGACGGGATCCAAAAGGATGACACATGGTTTTTCATGATTTTTAGGGTTAGTTACTTGGCGGAGGGTTAGGCTGCGAAAGGGTTGGTTGGGGTTAGATTTAAAACCATGTGTCAACCGTTTGCATGACAACCTTTTGACCCTGTTGACCATTCACTTTCTATCTTCTTGTGTCTGTTAGTTTGTCTATTTACAAATCCACACCTGACTTCTCGCTGCCTACCTTGTCATATAGGCAGCTCTTAACTAGTTCACACAGATATTGAGAACCCCACAATTCTCTGCCCTTAAGTCAAGGTTGCCGCTGCTCCTGGATTGCACCCCACACATAATAAACATGTTCATGCACTCTGCACTCTCACGTAATGTATAAAAGACCAAGCTGAAAAAACAATATTTTGCTGTTTTGTTTTATTTTTATATTGCAGTCTAACTACAAGCGTATTGTTTTACAGAAAAAACTGTCAGCTTGGCGCTAGTAAAAGTTTATATATAAATATATGTGTGTGTGTGTGTGTGTATGTATATATATATATATATATATATATATATATATATATATTGCATACACCAAAGGGTTTGTGAGGAACCCCAAAAAAATTGATTACCTAGTCTCAGACGAGCACAAGAAAAATGTTGGTGTTGCGCTTATAAATAACCAATTCAAATATTAAATTAATAACTGGGCATGGCATAAAATAGTCAAGACACCAAATATACGACTAATAAATCTCTCTTTTTTTATTTTATTTAGCATTTGCACCAATATTACAATCACAAATATTTAAAAATACTTCTCTAAAAGAAGTCTATACAGACTAGTCTGGGTAATATGTATAGCAGCTGCTGTTGTGTTTTTTCTACGTATTACCCAGACTAGTACTGTATAGTTTCCACCGTATTCAATTGCAAAGAATTGTCGCATACGCGAAAAGTCAATGTAATGTAATCGGCGGAAAAGTTTCACCTATGAATAGCAGGCGGAAAAAAGTGCAGAATTGCGGTTTTGGGGTGCAAAGATTCGGAAACCACTCTGCACCCTTGGGACAGGCCCCCAAAGGAAAACTGCGTTTAAAAAAAAAAAAAAAAGAGGAACCCCAACCCCCCCCCCCCAAAAAAAAAAATTACTTTGAAAAAAGTAGCAAAATAGACTTTTGGGGGGTCTGCAAGTATGGTATAGGGGTTTTTTTTATTTTTTTTTTTTTTATTGCAGGTGCTTGCTGAAGGTGTGTTTTTTGACATCTTTTAAAAATTATCTTTAGCTAATTTAAACCATGCTTGCACCCATTTTCAAGTACCCCAAATTTGACAGGAGTACTTATTTTCTCTAAAAAAACCTGCTTAATGCTATTCTTCACCACTTAAGCAAAGACGCTACTTAGAGGCAATTGAAAGCTTTTAAGTACCACAAATAGCTTCAGGGGGCTAATAGGGGACATCTATGTTAGTGCATCTTTTGGGGGTTGTTAGGCTGATTTCCCCATCTCTGACAGCGCTTTTCACCTGTTTGAGTTTCGCCGCAACTCATTTTCACATCCTTTGGAATTGAATAGCGGGGTGTGCACGAAAACTTTTTGCTTCCAAAACGTGCGAAGTAGGCAAAGTTCGGCAGGCGGAAAAGTATCGTGGGTGCAAAACTAATTGAATACGGCCCTTAATTTAATATAACTAATTATTTAATAATTTATGAATAATTATACACCTATTAAACATCGTAATACTGAACCATTGATGATTCACTTACAGAAGTTAAAACCAGGAGACATGCATGTTCAAATACCCCAAGAACAATTATATGGAAGAAAGATCCCACGCAAGATGTATTAAAGGATGGCTTTTTTTTTTTTTTTTTTTTTAGAAACCATTGATCCTCAATGTTCACATGTTTAAAAAGCGCTTCCTGTCCTCCTATACAATATTTCTAGATGTTTCAAATACAGTTGAAACTGTACACCAAGGCATCTATCCCGGTGTAGAAGAAATTGGTGTCAAGTGCCTGAAGCCAGCCAGGTCAGGGCTGTAAGGAAAGTGGCCCAGTACTTCCCAATGGTAGCACCGTAACAACTGAAGCGTGTGGTTGGCAGAGTGTGGCCTGGTTATCGTGCAGCAACCCGGGTCGTTTTCAACTAATTTCCCTCCACTGCCGGCTCAATGTACCACAACAACAGACAGCATTCACCCCTTGGTGAAATCGCCAAGAAGCATGCACTTGTGGTCCCAAAACAGGGTAGCCATGACCTTCTTGCTGATGGAGTTGTTTTGAATTGCTTTGAAGTTGGGGAACGATGCCTGTTCATTTCATGGATGCTTTCACTGCTTCATCGCCTGTAACAGTACGCTGCAGGAACTGCACTCACTCCTCATGGTACTGCGTCAAGTGCACGAGAGACAATCCCATTTTATTGGTTTTGTGAACTTCTGTGAATTGCTTCAGTACCCAGCGTGATCACTTTTCCTGTACCCCAGTTGCTCATGAATGATGTTGTGCACAGTACCTACTGAGATGTTCAGTGTATCAGCAATATCATTAACTGAAATGCGTCTGTCCTCCTGAATCAGAACTCAATGCGGCAGATTTTCATCTGTGGTGGACGTGCATGTCCAGCTGGAGCTCATCTTGAACATCTGTCCTGCCGCTATCAAAGGCAGAGACCCAAACCTGTTTCTGTGACATGACTTTATCACCGTACACCTCAACAAGTTGGCGATGAATTTCAGCTGCCGATGTGCCCTTCAGATGCAAAACTCTGATCCCAGTGCGTACCTCAATGTTTGACCATGTTTCTGCCAGCCCCACCATCTTACAACAGAAGTTGGGACAGTATGACTGATATGAGGCGCAGTCTAATGGCCGTGAGGGGAAGCAGTGGTCTGCCTGCTCTGGCCTGGTGGGCAATTTGAATGAAATGGAGAACATTACACATAAGAGGTCTTGTTACGTTACTTATTGAACCACCCTTGTAATGGCGCGTATCCACTAGACCAGGGGTGGTAAACCTTTTTTTCTGCCGAGGGCAATTTCATATATATATAACATTATTCACGGGCCTGGTGCAGGTCACGCCCCCTCCGTGTGATGTCACAATGGGCGGGGCCACAATCGCCAGTGATTACAGCAATGCCCGGACACCCTCACGATTCTCCAGAGAGCTGTAAGGGCAGCTGTGTGACCCTCTGAAGCATCTTAAGGACGCTCCAGGTGGCACTGCTGTATAGATTCTGGCTGCAGTGTGCCATTCTAGACACCCTGCTAGCCAGATGAGGCCAGCAGGAAAAAGCTCAGAGGGCCAGACCAAATGATCCCACGGGCCTTATATGGCCCCCGAACAGGAGGTTCCCCATCCCTGCACTAGACTATATGCTCCATGAGCGATATCATCTTGTGTTTGCCCTGCTGTGCTGGGCTCAATGTCGTTAACGACATTGAGCATCCACACTGAACGATATCATTAACTAGATTGTTCATAGCCGGCACCCTCCCTCATCCCCATACTTGCCCTGCAAGTACGGGCCATGAAAGATATGGTCAACAACCAGCGGGAGTGCGCATCGCTGGTCGTTAACGACATATCCACTGGACGATATTGTGGACAAGGAATGCTAATGTTAACGTTCGAAACGTCCAATATATCGTGTAGTGGATACCCGCCTTAAGACCTTGTGGGCGGTGTACTAACAACACTGGTGGACTTTTGTTACCATTTTGTAGTCCCCTTTTCAACAAATTTTAAAGACTAAAGATAGAAATCGGCATGTAGAAACTGCTTCAAGTTAAAATGAAAAAATGGCCTCTTCCTGCACCGATACAGTCCACTCCGAATGTGTTTGAAAATAATCCACTCCTTTTTTTTTCTCTATACGATTACTCACTAGAAAATGCTATTTGTCAGCATTTCTCTTCCCGTCCACACCTACTGAGATGGGTGGCTAAGCTGCGATGTGGTGTTTGGCTTGTCTGGTGTCTGCCCAGTGACTTGTAATCTTGGACATATTCCCCCCCCCCCCCCCGCCCCCCCCCTGCTTAGTATGAGGCAATTTTCACCACAATGTCTGCAATGTCTCCATCGTCTGTACTGGCTGGAGCAGTTTGTCACAGGCATGGACTCCCTACCACTTCTCTTTAACACATTTTACTGCTTGCAATAATGTGGTTTGTGTGGCCAAGTGTTTCATTATGCTAACAAACACGTGCAGTGTCTAAGGCATTCTTAATAAAGCATTACCAGATTAGATGACGTATTGTCCTATGTGTGTATGCGCATCTGCAATTTTTCTTTGGAATACATTAAATCTTACACAGATCTTTGCTAAGTAACTTGTAAAGAGAGAGATCTCTATCCAAGGGGTCTATTTACTAAGCAGTGTTGAGAGACAAAGTGATAAGGTGCCAGCCAATCAGCTCCCAACTGTCATTTTTCAAACACAGCCTGTGAGATGGCAGTTAGGAGCTGATTGGCTGGCACCTTATCACTTTTCACTCTGTCTCCTAACGCTGCTTAGTAAATAGACCCCTAAATGTGTTGTACAGATCCATTCCTTTTCTTTCTATGGACTAACAATCTGATCAATGTGTGTTCTATACATACTGTGTGTGTGTGTGTGTGTGTATATATGTATATGTCAGGTGCATAAATATTGGGACATTTACAGAATTTTCATATTTTGGCCTCTATTCACCACCACAATGGCTTTGAAATGAAACAAACAAGATGTGATTTAACTGCAGACTTTCAGATTTAATTTGAGGGTAATTACATCCAAATCAGGTGAACGGTGTAGGAATTACATTGGTTTCTATATGTGCCTCCCACTTTTTAAGGGGCCAAAAGTAATGGGACTGTCAACTCAAAAGCTATTTCATGGACAGGTGTGGGCTATTCCCTCGTTATTTCATTATCAATTAAGCAGGTAAAAGGTCTGGAGTTGATTCTAGGTGTGACATTTGCATTTGGAATCAGTTGCTGTCGACTCTCAATATGAGATCCAAAGAGCTGTCACTATCAGTGAAGTAAGCCATCATTAGGCTGAAAAATCAAAACAAACCCATCAGAGAGATGGCAAAAACATTAGGTGTTTGGAACATTCTTAAAAAAGAGAGAACGCATCGAAGAACAACAACACCAAAAGACCCGGAAGACCACGGAAAACAACTGTGGTGGATGACAGAAGAATTATTTCCCTGGTGAAGAAAAACCCCTTCACAACAGTTGGCCAAATCAAGAACACACTCCAGGAGGTAGGTGTGTATGTGTCAAAGTCAGCAATCAAGAGAAGACTTCACAAGAGTGAATATAGAGGGTTCAGCACAAGATGTAACCCATTGATGAGCCACAAAAACAGGAAGACCAGATTAGAGTTTGCCAAACAACATCTAAAAAAGCCATTACAGTTCTGGAACAACATCCTATGGACAGATGAGACAAAGATCAACTTGTACCAGAGTGATGGGAAGAGAAGAGTATGGAGAAGGAAAGGAACTGCTCATGATCCAAAACATACCACCTCATCAGTGTAGCATTGTGGTGGTAGTGTCATGGCGTGGGCATGTATGGCTGCCAATGGAACTGGTTCCCTTGTATTTATTGATGATGTGACTGCTGACAAAAGCAGCAGAATTAATTCTGAAGTGTTTTGGGCAATATTATATGCTCATAATCAGTCAAATGCTTCAGAACTCATTGGACGGCGCTTCACAGTGTAGATGGACAATGACCCAAAGCATACTGCAAAAGCAACCAAAGAGGTTTTTTTAAGGCTAAAAAGTGGAATGTTATGCAATGGCCAAGTCAATCCCCTGACCTGAATCCGATTGAGCATGCATTTCACTTGATGAAGACAAACTGAAGGGAAAATGCCCCAAGAACAAGCAGGAACTGAAGACCTTTGCAGTAGAGGCCTGACAGAGCATCACCAGGGATGAAACCGAGCGTCTGGTGATGTCTATTCGTTCCAGACTTCAGGCTGTAATTGCCTGCAAAGGATTTGCAACAAAGTATTAAAAAGTGAAAGTTAGATTTAGGATTGTTTAGTTTGTCCCATTACTTTTGGCCCCTTAAAAAGTGGGAGGCACATATAGAAAGCGTTGTAATTCCTACACCGTTCACCTGATTTGGATGTAATTACCCTCAAATTAAATCTGAAAGTCTGCAGTTAAGGCACATTTTGTTTGTTTCATTTCAAAGCCATTGTGGTGGTGAATAGAGGCCAAAATATGAAAATTGTGTGTGTGTATGTGTATATATATATATATATATATATATATATATATATATATATATATATATATATATATATATATATATATATATATATATATATATATATATATATATATATATATATTATTACACACACACACTTTGTTCTCCCCACACTTTTTAAGGTTCCCCTGCCACCAAGTCCTGTGACGCAGCCGAAAAATTGCGCTGCACTGATGTTTCGTATGTAGAGGGCCTGATTCATTACCGATCGCAACTGTGATTATGCATGCGGACTGGCGATTGTTGCGTACTGCTTATGAATTGCAGTGCGAGAAGGCTTCACTGCGATCACAGTGACTACACAGGCCCATCGCAGAGTCATTGATAAGGTGACTGGAGGTGGAGACGGGGGGGTGGGTTGGCGAAACGCAGGCGTGCCAGTGCTTTTGAACACCGCGGCATGCATAAATTAGCCATTGAGATGCCATATACAGCTTGGCCTTTCACTGCGTGCGATGAGGTTAGCAATTCCTGAGTAAGGTCAGAGCTTGTGCAAGTGTGCGTGAGGCTCCAATGGTACTCGGTGTTCCGATGGTTTTGCAGATTTGCAAAGTATTATGGATGTGTGTAAGGAAGTGGGTGTCCTTGTGTTAGGCTGTGACGGCATTGCGGTAACATTCATTAGCATATATTTGCAGTGGGACTGCTTGTGTAATCGCAGCTGCGATCGCAATTAAAATGAATACATTTAAAATTCACTTCCGTGGCTCATACTCCATGATATCTCACGGAGGAAAAACTATTGTTGGTGCACTTCTATTGTACAGGCCTGATGATCCAGAGGTGGAAGCTAAGCATGCCAAGAAACAGAGGATACAGTCGAACTTAAAGCCGATACATGGCTCTCGGAAAAACCAAAAATTCTACAAAAATCACTTGTTTCCCAGTATCCTCAGCTACTCATTATGAAGCACCAAGCAGGACCTAATAAAAATATTTCAAATCCTGTGCTCCCATTATTTTTTTATTTTTTTTCCTTGCAAATCTGGGCACTAGCAATTAACACATTTTAAAATTGGTACTTTGTACAAGATCTAAAAAAAAATTCAAAACCAATGAACAATACTGCGAATAAGTGTGTCCGGATAGTGTCCCTTCTTCACATTATGAAGCCAGCTCTATTAATGGCCGCGCAACTGTGACAGAATCCAACCATTATGTAATGTATAAATTTAGTGTATGTTTATAATGGCAAACCCACTGCTGCACTTTCACAACAGCGCCTGAAACTGTGGGAAAAATATTTTGCAATAGAAACCAATTCCAATGAGCTGCCAAATACTCCAGATTGCTGCTGTAGGCTATGTATGTACTGTATGAGGGCCCTGCATGTGCAGCATCAGGTGACCCTGCCCCCAGTGACGCACGTTCGTGGATGCCAGCAGAGACGCATGCGGTAACAGCAGTGGAGTGACATAGCCGCACAGGACTCCCCTTGCACAGGGTGCTTCGGAGAACGAGTGACGGAGCAGTGGAGCCAGCTAGTTACTATTGCAGGGAGGTGACATAATGTCTGGTCACCTCAACACAGCGCACAGGTAGTTTCCTATACCGTCCACACAAGAGATCAGGTGCCCGGAGCCGTGGCGCCATATATCAATAGCTGCTTCCAGTGCAAGGGAACTGTGCCAGCTATTCTAACGCTGTGCACACTGGCATGGAGGCGCTCATACATGGCCTACAGCAGCACTCTGGAGTATTTGGAGGCTCATTGGAATACACAATTGTCCACAGTGCGACCACATGCCATAAGGAGCCTTTATCTGGTCTGTCCTAACAAGGAGGTGTGAGAAACTATATAAACATTTCTATAGGTATACCCATATATCTGGAAGGGGACTGTGATATTGTTTTAGGAGGCTTCAGTCGCCCATACACTGTGCAATATGCCCCTTGCGACGCGACCTGTGGCCGACATATTGGGAGGTCCCCACCCCTTCGCCCCTCTGCATAGCGCTACATGGAATCGTACATCGTATCCCCAGATCAACTGAACATGGAGTAAGACCTGGAGGAGCGATATACGACCCCACGGGAGCGCGCACTATCCGGTATCATGCCCACACACTGTATAAGCTGCTATATCGCACCGTGTATGGGCACCTTAACTCAAGAGCTTGACCTTCTAACCAGCAACTGCTGTTTTGCTCACTACTGCATTTGGCTGCTCTATACAGAACTGTGCTTCCTGCAGACACACTCATGCTTCAACATTTTCTGAGACTGAGTGTTTCAAACTATATTTATTCCTCCCTTATTTTTTTTTTTTTTTAAAAAGAGAGATATTGCTATATTTTTGGGAATAGCAGTCTTCTATTTTAGTTGTATGTCCCAATATTATGTCACCTAGGGGTAAATTTACTAAAGTTAATTTTGAGAAATTTTTATGAATCTCTCAAATCTCAAAGTCGAACAGCAAAATCCCTTAGCAAATCTCAAATTTACTAAGATTCTATTTTGCATTCGATTTTCAAATTGAATTCGATCTTGTTACATTCTAAGAAGGGATTTGATGTTCGATTTTCGCGTGTTCATGTATTTGAACACCAAATTTCACTCCAAAACGAACTTCAATTCCCCAAATGAATAAACCTGCTCCATGCTTTCATTTTCAGCATGAGTGGTTCTATTTGACACAGATGCATTCATATATCTTGGTGTAAAAAGCTTGTTAGGCGTTAATTTGTAAAGAAAAAAAAAGAAGTGTGGTTCCCCCCTCCCTCCCTAAAAGCGCAACCGGCCTCGGACTTTGCATAGCCAGACCTGGTTGTGTAAACATAGGGGAAAAATTGTGTAGGGTTCCCCTGTACTTAGCGCAACCAGCACCAGGCTCTGGGCTGGTTCTGGAATTACAAGGGAAAAAAAAGTGTAGGGTTACTAAAGGTTAGCCTGCGGTTCTCACCATTGATTTCAATGGTGGAAGCCGTTGATTGGCTGAGAGAGGCGGAGGCTGTCTTCTCTCAGCCAATGAACGCTCAGCCACGGCACTTCTAAGGGAAATGCTGCTTCTGAGCCCGTCATTTGGGAGGTACCATCCTTCGAGGATGGTACGGAGTTCGTGTGTAGGTATTTTTCGTTTTTTTTATTTTCAGAAGACCGAGGATGCCTACATGGAGAAGTGGACTGGTCCAGGTATTGTAGGTGAGTATGTGTGAGTGTGTATTAAACGTATACTGTCACGGTGTGTCTTGTCTGTCTTTTAACATTTCTTTACAGGTACCAGGGGCCCTTAATGCCCTTCATTCTGGTACTTGTGGTTCTCCAAGGACCAGCATGCGGGGGAGACTTGCTGGAACCTGCAGTTCTACTGGTAAAGACCATGTTTACACTTCTAATTTTATGCTATCAACCCGACACCCACCGCCCACGTGTGCCGGGGATAGCCCCGGGCTATCTGCCTAGGCCTGGGGTGACTTGGAGAGGGGGAGCCCTTTATTAGGGGGTCCCCAACTCCCCAGGGATTCCTGGTCTGGGCTGACTAGCGGTCATGGGTAATGTTTTGGCCGGGGAACCCTGTTATAGGGTTTCCCTGGCAGTGGCATTGCCACCCCTGCTACAAAGCGTCCAGTGCTGGTTTATGGAAATGACAGGGGAACCCTACGCTGCTTTTTTCTTTCTCCCTGTAATTCCAGGACTGACTCAGATTCTGGTGCTGGTTGCGCTAAGTACAGGGGAACCCTACGTATTTTTTTTCTCCTGTATTTACACAACCAGGACTGGCCGTGAAAAGTCCGGGGCTGGTTGTGCTTTGAGGGGGATGACCCCATGTGACTTTTTAAAAAAATAATAATAATTAAAATGCATCTTGCACGAAGATGCATGCAACTCTCTGATGTATACATGCATCTGTGTCAAATAGAACTGCTCATGCTCAATTTGAAAGCATGAAGCTGTTATGTTCATTTTGGGATTTGAAGTTTGATTCTGAGTTCGTTTCACTTTCTGTTTTAAAATCGAATGTTAGTAAATTAAGGGATCCTATATTCTTCTATGGGGAAAACATGTAAGTTTTTCAGAAAATAAAAAATAATTTAATTCAAAAAAATATATTGCTATTCGATTTGGGCTTTAGTAAATACCCTAAGAAAATTGAACAGAAAACAAAATCAAACCTTTGTAAAATATACCCCCTGGAGTTTGACGTGATATATTGTGCAATATATATATTTATGCTGCTAAACTCCTGTGGCCGCAGGCTATATTTAGGATAATATCTTTATATATTATATTGCTCTGAGGTGATATTCCATAGCTGGTTTCTGTTTATTTTATAGTCTGTGGATTTTTTTGGATATTGTATTGAAATAAAAAATAAAAAAATCTTTTACCATCGATCTTTTATGTATCCTATAGCAATTTCCGACAGCGCACTTATTTCTATTACGCATGTCATTATGCAATGTCCGTGCACTGGATGAACATTTACAGGAGCTGCTGATCACTGAAAAAATAAAAGCAAACTCAAAACCTATCTTCATTCTTCTATTCTATATACCACAGTATTGTTTCTCTATGGATAAAGGCTGCATTGATTATGCAATTATTACATACATGTGTGCAAGTCCTATGGGAGGGAAACAAACATTCACTGTATTATTCACATAAAAATGTGTACAGGCCACTACAACGCACGTATGTCTGAGGTTAGTGGGAGAACACTGGTGTAATATAAATCAGGTGATATCACACGCATACAAAGATGGATTTGTCCCAGAAAAGTCAGCAGTAGAAACTGTGCTAACCTATGTCTAATGGCATATACTAAATCTCCACAAGAACTGTTACAATGCCAAGAACACATTATTTACACTACAACAGTGGAAAACTTCCCCTTCCCCCAATGGGCTACAATATGCCAGCTAGCAGTCCCATTACTATTACATGCAGTGACTTTCTGCAGATGTGATGTGGGGAGAGGAGGAGGATGGGGGTTATAACCAACATACCATGCAGCCCACCCAGTTTGTACTGAGTGCAATATCATGCTCGCTCACGAACTCACAGGGCAGGGCGTACCAGTAGCAGTCATTACCACTGCAGATAGTATCAAAATATGTACTAAACCATAGCAACCAACCTGCTTTTATCATCTAACTCCCTCTAGACAGATGAGGAAAGCTAAATGCTGCTTTGGTTACTGTGGCTCAGTGCAAGATGGCGCAACCGATGAACTCCAGCAGACGCTAGACTAGAGCATTCCCAATCGGCTTATTGGACTCCTACTCTGGGCCTCTGCAGGGTCCATTGGTTATATAAAATCAGCAATATATAGATGTGTTCTCATACACTATTGCCGCAGCAAATGGTCCTTGTCTGCGCACCAGGTTCTGTGCAGAGTGTCATTTTCTCTCCAATGTGTGTCTAAGTAGCCCAAAACCGCTTCACAAGACTGCACTGATTCATTTCATAATCAACACTTGTATGACTGTCTGCGACAGAGTCTGAATCTGTACATGAAGTGCTACAATGCCGCTGACTTTTTTCATGCCAAGTTCAGTTTTACAGATTCAAGCTGGGCACACATTAGAGAATGTGTGTACCAAGCCGACAAACTATTCTATGGACGACATATTGTGCGCTCGTGTGAAACCGCATAATCTGGTGAATGACCACACGATGTGTCGTTCACCAGCTGCCACCGCAAGTATGGGGTCGTTCATCACATTGACAGATTGAGTTGCATGTAGGGTCAATCTGTCAAGGCAATAACAGACTCCGTGGGAGCACGTATGGTCGGGTACACACTGGCCGATGTGGACAATATGTCGGTCCGACCTATCGTCTAGTGTGTAGTCTCCATTAGACTTGGTGGCTCATAGATATACAAGTAGCGTTCCCGCTAGGCTGTTTTGGCGGGGCGCGGCGCCCTGCCCTCCTTCTGGAGGGCAAAAAGCGCCCTGCACTCACAGCCTGCGGGTGCCGTCTTCACCCGCGGGACGCAGTATCCCGCGGGTGGAAAAATGTGCGGTGACCCGGCATCTATTCTCCCTTTGTGCAGCGCTTGGGGGCTGCCCGGCGTGTCCGTAAGTGCCGGGCACGCCCCCAAGTATGACGAAAAGGGGATGTTTTATAGACATGCCCCTTTTTCATGATCACGCCCCCTTTCCGGGCGCGCGCACATGGTTGCCCTCTCTAGCTCCGGCGCCCTGCCTGCCGCCGGAGCTAGAGTGAACACTATACAAGTGTCGCACATCATATTAATCAGTGCAGTCTGGAGAAGCGGTTTTGTTGTGACTGAGGCACATGTTCAAGCAAAGAAGACGCTATGCTTACTCATGCCAGGGCCAAATGTAATAGGGTGAGTGTTTAGAACATGTGGGAGTTTAGCAGTAAACTGTCACATATGTCGAGTTCTAGCTTCAAAATGGGAAAACATCTGGATGAGTTTTAATTTTTTGAGTCTAAAAAACATGTGTTCTCAGGGCCTTTCAGACCCGGTCGCAAGCGCTGAGCGCTCGCAACCGGGTCGATGGTGGCCCAGAGCACATGCGCACGACGGAGCCGGCTCCATCGTGCGCATGCGCGAGACCCAGATAGCGACGGGCAAACCGTCGCTCCGGGTCTCGTACCAAAGGGGGCATGCTGTCGATTGTTGAGTGACAGCACGCCCCCTTTGGTGGGCGGGCCGGGGGGGTGGCTACCCAAATGGAGGCGTTCCCATGTGAACGCCTACCATTTGGGGCCGGCCCCACTGACATCACAAGTGATGTCAGTGGAGAGATTCCGGCTCTGTTAGAGCCAAAATCTCTCTGGGGCTTGCGGCAACGAGACCCTACCATAAGGGTCTCGTCGTAGCCCGATGGTCTTGACCATCTTCCTGGCCGCTCGCTATAGCTGTGGGTGGTCACCCACAGCTATGCGAGTGGCCAGGAGGCCATTCTAAAAATAAAAAAAAAAGACCGGCCCTGATTCAGAGGCGAGTTTAAAAAGTGTGAGAAATCCCTGCTAAACTCTCACCCTATTACATTTGGCCCCAGGCGTCTCCTGGCGTATTGTGGCTAGGTGATGGCGGACACGTCTTTTATTTTGTTACATTACTGCTGCACTATCAGAAGGCATTTCATACCTTGAAACTGGTAGTCTGTGTATGTGACCCCTTATAACTAGGATTACAAATCCTTACACCAGAGAGCAGCTTTGCCAAGAATACCAAGAAAACAAAATACTATTTTAACTGCGGTTAATGATACAAAGACATCTTTGAAAAGCCAAAGCATTATATACTGTAATAAATAAGGAAAAAAATAAATCCTCTGATAGAGGAACATCATTATATACACCAATATGTCAGATTTACATAAAGGCACAATTTCACTCTTGATTTCAGCTATACTGTATCCCATATAAGCCAGGAAGAGGAAACTGGGGGGAGGGGGAGAAAGGACCCACGGCAGCTAATGGCTCAGACAGTAAAGAGTAATGGTATGCAAATTGTGAAACAGGGATGGGCATGTAGGCAGCCTTGCGATGTACTTGCATGTGGCAGACTGGCATTCCAGAAATCTATCATAATGTAAAAAGTGTTACATCAAAACTTCATATGTTCAGTTCCAACCTCCCATGCCATCAGCATGCAGACCTATTTATTGATATATTTGTTGCAGAACACCAGAGTGTCTCTTAATTGTGCTAGCAGCACTTTGACAATTGTTTTATTTACTTTCATATACGTTTTTAATTTAAAGTAGAGCACTGGGATAGCACTGATGGTGAATGACTGCCTCCATAGTTAGAGCCTAAAGATTCCAAATACAACTTTGTTAGCTGCATTTTACATTTAATGCGAAATGATTACATTTAGAATAACTGCTTATGTCTACGCATAGCAAAGCAAAAAACAATCGTGCCCAAGCGCCATCATTTGGGGGTCTATTTGCTAAGCCTTGGGTATTGATAAAGTGAACGGAGACAAAGTACCAGCCAATCAACTCCTAACTGCCATGTAAGAGGCTGTGTTTGAAACAGGACAGTTAGGAGCTGGTTGGTTGGTACTTAAAGTGAGCGGAGATCATCTCCAAATAAGGCTTAGTAAATAGACCCCTTGGTCTTTAAAATAAATATCACGCACACAATTAAATGGCAATCCACACTCTCCCAGCCTTAAGTTAATTTTAGAAAAAATATAAGTTGCTACAGTTTTTGCATTTGAAATGTTCCAGGAGGAAAATAAATAAATGTAATTTAAAATAAATAAATTTATCTATTCGTGTCAATGGTGTGTGTTTAGGTGCATTTTGTTTTGATTATGCATATATCAGAGGCTCAGTTATTGCTCAGACCAAACACCAGAATGGGAAAGTAAGTGACTTTGCTCATGAAACTATTATTGGTGCCAGTCAGAGCATCTTAAAAACTGCTGATCCCCACCCCCCGAGATACACAGTGCATCCGGAAAGTAGTCACAGCTCTTCACTTTTTCCACATTTTGATATGTTACAGCCTTATTCCAAAATGGAATAAATTAATATTTGTCCTCAAAATTCTACACCCCATAATGACAACGTGTAAACTTTTTTTTGTTTTTTTTTTTTAGATTTTTTTTTTTTGCTAATTTATTAAAACAAAAAACAACTAAGAAATCGCATGTACATTAGTATTCACAGCCTTTGCTCAATACTTTTGAGGCTGTAATTGCTGCCAAAGGTGCATCAAGTCTTTTTGAATATGATGCCACAAGCTTGGCACACCTATCTTTTGGGCAGTTTTGCCCATTCCTCTTTACAGCACCTCCTCAAGCTCCATCAGGTTGGATGGGAAGCGTCAGTGCACAGCCATTTTCAGATCTCTCCAGAGATGTTCAGTCGGATTCAAGTGTGGGCTCTGGCTGGGCCACTCAAGGACATTCACAGAGTTGTCCTGAAGCCACTCCTTTGATATCTTGGCAGTGTGCTTAGGGTCATTGTCCTGCTGAAAGATGAACAGTTGCCCCAGTCTGAGGTCATGAGCGCTCTGGAGCAGGTTTTCATCGAGGATGCCGCTGTACATTGCTGCATTCATCTTTCCCTCTATCCTGACTAGTTTAACCAGTTCCTGCCACTGAAAACCTCCCCACAGCATGATGTTGCCACCACCATGCTTCACTGTAGGGATGGTATTGGCTTGGTGATGAGCAGTGCCTGGTTTCCTCCAAACATAATGCTTGGCATTCATGCCAAAGAGTTCAATCTTTGTCTCATCAGACCAGAGAATTTTGTCTCATGGTTTGAGAGTCCTTCAGGTGCATTTTGGCAAACTTTAGGCTGGCTCCCATGTGCTTTTTACTAAGGAGTGGCTTCCATCTGGCCACTCTACCATACAGGCCTGATTGGTGGATTGCTGCAGAGATAGTTGTCCTTCTGGAAGGTTCTCCAGTCTCCACAGAGGAATGCTGTAGCTCTGACAGAGTGACCATCGGGTTCTTGGTCACCTCCCTGACTAGGGTTCTTCTTCCCCGATCGCTCAGTTTAGACGGCCGACCAACCCTAGGAAGAGTGCTGGTGGTTCCGAACGTCTTCCATTTATGGATGATGGAGGCCACTGTGCTCATTGGGACCTTCAAAGCAGCAGATATTTTTCTGTACCCTTCCCCAGATTTGTGCCTCGAGACAATCTTGTCTCGGAGGTCTACAGACAATTCCTTGGACTTCATGCTTGGTTTGTGCTCTGACATGCACTGTCAAGTGTGGGACCTTTTATATAGACAGGTGTATGGCTGTGTACACAAGTAAAGATTTTCTGTCCAACTAGTTGGTTGATTGGAATGACAATCAGCAATTTGCTCCCAAACGCCAGAAAATGGACAAAAACTATTGTTTGTTAAATGTTTGATCTAAACAATTTGTTCAAACTTTTCTGAACGACCTTGTTCATCTGTTTTCTGGCATTTAGGAGCAAATTGCTGATCATCAGTTACTCCCATACGTTACCAGATTTTCATTCCAACCAATCATTTACGTGTGAATGCACCATGTGCCTTTTTAAAATCATGTCCTAACAACTGATTTTACCACAGGTGGACTCCAATTAAGCTGTAGAAACATCTCAAGGATAATCAGTAGAAACCGGATGCACCTGAACTCAATTTTGAGCTTCATGGCAAAGGCTGTGAATACTTATGTACATGTGATTTCTTAAGGTGCATACACACACAACGATTTTTTGAACGATTATCGTTTAACAAAATCGTTCACTTTCTGAGTCAAACAATGACCGATTATTGTTCATGCGCGTTCACGTTTGTAGTTCAGTCAGACTTGTCAACTCAACGATTTTCATTAAGTTAATATGCAAAAATGGTTTGTAGTTAATAAAAATCGTTCATTACATTTAAATGAACATAGTAAATGAAAAACTTTAGTAAACGATTTTAGTTCAATTTTTCAAGGTAGAAAATCGTTTACTAAAATCGTTCATTAACTCAATCGTGTGTGTGTGTGTGTGTGTGTGTATGCATCTTTTTCATTTTTTTTTGTTTTTTTTTAATTAAATTTGCAAAAATCTCAAAATAACTTTTTACACATTGTCATTATGGGTCATTGTGTGTAGAATTTTGAGGACAAAAATGAATTTATTCCATTTTGGAATAAGGCTGTAACATAACAAAATTGTGGAAAAAGCGAAGCGTTGTGAATACTTTCCGAATGCACTGTACATGGACAACAGTCACTAGAGTTTGATTTGCAAATCAAAAACCTACAGTGAGCAGCAGTTTTGTGGGTGAAAGAGCCTTGTTAATGAGAGAGGTCAGAGGAGGGATGGCAAGACTGGTTCGAGCTCACAGTAGATGAAATATCCATGTGTTATAACGGTGGTACGCTGAAGAGCATCTCTAAGTGCACAGCTTGTTTTTCTATGAAGTAGATGGGCTACAGCAGCAGAAGACCACACAGGTTCCACCATGGTTTGCCAAGAATGGAAACCGAGGCTACGCTGGGCACAGGCTTCTGGACTGTTGAAGACTGGGAAAACCTTACCTGGTCTGACAAATCTCAATTTCGGCAGCAACATGCAGATTATTGGGTCAGGAATTGGTGTAAACAATATGAATCCATCCTTAATTTTGACAATTCAGGACAGCGGAGGTGGTTTATCTGTGCAAGGAACACATTAGGCCCATTAAGACTAATCATGTTTAAAATGCCGCAGTCTACCTGAGAATTGTGGCTGACCATGGGCCTGATTTTACTACCGATTGCAACGACTACTTAATGGTGCTGAGTAAGTGATAATCTCCTCCCCAGGTTATAAAATGTATTTCCTGACAGGAGGGGGTCTTTAGGATGACAATGCCCCCATCCATAGAGGAGGTTTGGTTGTCCAATAGTTTGTCGAACATTACACAGTTATCCATATATCATGGCCTCTCTATCATCCGGTCTGGACCCAATCGAGCACTAAGTAGCTCTTCCTGTGCTGAATACCAGGCCTGCTGCAGATGCGGTACGTCCAACACTTGCGACCAGCCTAGAAGCCCTACTTTTATGTGGATTTCTGCTCACACCTCAGGAGGGTGCAAACAGAAATCCGCAATAAGTGCAACCCCGGGGCTTGTCGCGTAAGCAGTTTTATTACTTCCTGTGCAGTTTTAGAAGGGAGCTTCATTTGTACAAACAATTGCATTTGCCACCATGAAAACAAAATTTATAGATGTCCTCCATACACCGAGCCTCAATACGCCATGAGGCGTGAGAGACGCCTGGCGCAAGTGAGCTGCCAGGTCCCGTGTGACTCAGCTAGCGCCACGCATCTTTTGCCTGAAATTGCGTCTCCGTCCCAATGCAATGCACTAGACTACTGATTTAATGTGAAATGCGACACTTGTACATCTGTTTGCGACTGAGCCCGGAAATGAAGCAGAACTTGGCATGGATAGAAGCCGCGGTCGCTGCATTGTAGCACTTTGTATACAGATTCCGACTCGCACACCGATATACAAGTGTCTCCTAGCAGATTAATCTTTGCAGTCTCGAGGTGCATCTTAGTCACATCACAATGCAACTGAGACGCGATTTTGGGTGAAATTGCTTGCAACCTAGCGTCTTTTTTGCATCTGAGTCGCACGGGACCTGGCGCGTCGAGGGGTTGTTTGGCGCGACTGCAGCAAATAGTATGAGGATACATCTGTATATGACAATGTGTACGAACACAAGATATCGGCGTGCAGATTTTAAGAACACGCGATCATTTTGAACTGAACGAGAACTGTGTAGTCTACGCTCTATATCGGATGTTCTCTGGATCATTTTTCTGTCAGGTGTGTACCCAACATTAGACTTCATAATCTTTTGCAGTTGGTGATTTGATGGGGAAAAAAGTGTAAATATAACATATTAACCAAACCTTAATGATTTTATTCATGTGGTTCGTTGATCGTTAACAAGTCCTAATGTTTTCTTAAAAAAATAAATAAATACGTGCATTTGAATTGGTGAATTATTTGTATATACACCAATTTCACAGTTTGCTTTAATCTTTATGTATCCTTTCAACTGACAAGTCTGTGACTACAGTACAGATCTATCCACACACATCTATCCTCCATGCGCTACAAGTCGCTCCACACAACGCGGGAGCTCCGTGTGCCTCTGTAGCGCTGAGCGTTTCGTGCAACCTCCTTTTTTTTTTTTACCTTCAAATGCATATTATTCACACAGTGATGCGACTAGCTAGCACAAGAAGCTTCTGCTGATTAAAATGATATGCAGCATGCCTATGTTCTGTGTGTATCTGCATGTGAAATGCTACCCTACAGTGTCAGCGGCTGTTTTGCATGCAGATACATCCACAGATGCACATAGAATATAGGCATGCCGCATGTTTTACTCAGCAGAAGCTGCTTGTGCTAGTTATTCACATCACTGTGTGAATAAGACTCATTTGAAGGTAAAAAGTTGCACAAAAACGCTCAGCTCTACCGAGTCACGCCACGGCATGGCGCGATTAGGAGGACTGTTTAACGCGCAAGGAGGCTAGATGTAGCGTTCCCGCTAGGCTGTTTCAGTGGGGTGCTGCGCCCTGCCCTGTTTCTGAAGGGCAGAAAGCACCCTGCCCTCCAGCGCCCCGCTGAGACAGCCTGTGGATTCTGTCTCCACCCGTGGGTAGCAGTGTCCCTCCCGCAGGTGGTCAAAACTTCGGCACAGCGGTGACCGCATCGCTTCTGGGGCCGCCTGGCATGTCCATAAGTGCCGGGCACGCCCCCAGGAGTGACGAGAAGGGAACGCGTCATAAAGACATGCCCCCTTTTATTTGTCCACGCCCCCCTTTGGCGCGCACTGAAGTGCCCTATCTCCTGCTGCCGGACCTAGAGTGAACACTATAGATGTATGAGGACGCCTGTAGTTTTTGGCATTTTCAACAAACTAAATGAAATAGTTCAGTGTTGCCCTGAAATTCCCTCTGCACCTTCGTTAAAAGAATGCCCTGGTTAGGGCTCATTATCATCAGAATTTTGTCAATTCTACTCCGTCATTCCCCCACCCCACTCCTTCCTACGTTTTTTACATAAAAACAGAAGTCCATGATACGTGTTTTTGCTCGCATTAAAAAGTGTTGTAGAGCATGAGACCTTAAGAGGGAGAGCAGGAGAACCCAGGGAATCTCTGCTTTATGAGTAAAGGTGCGTATCCACTACGCGATCTTAATGGACGACTGAACAATAGACATTGTTATCGTTCAGTCGTCCATTAATCGTGCACAATAATGTCGGAGACTACCAGCGATGCGCTCTCCTGCTGGCCGTTTCCGGCATCAATCATTGGCTAAACATGCTGGTCAATCTGCCGATAACGACAGATTGACCATGTTTGGGGATGACTGAGGGTGCCTACACTGAACAACTAATCGTTCAGTGTAGGCACTGCAGGGGATGGGGAACGACTGTACGATTACGATGTTGTAATCGTACGGTCTTCCCTGGTTCGCGTAGTGGATACGCACCTTAAGTCCAGCCCAAAGTTGCATTCTCATTTTATTTGGGTGTTTTTTACTTTTTTACCATTGGTAAACACTGATACCCAACATCTTCCAGGTTCTTTATCTATGGAGTCACTGTAAGCAGGGTTATGTTTGCAATGGAATTATACATGTGTACTTCATATGAAACCTTACTAAATACCTTTACACCAATAATGTAATCATTCCGTGTTTCACCTAATTTCACATGAGCAATTCCACTTTATTTTCCCAGGAAAGCCCCATCACCCTGAGTTTTGGTTCTTGTCAGTAATTAACATTACGTATATTTTTTATGTTATCCTTCATGTTAAATATTTACTTCAGAATTCCCAGGACTTAATATGTTTTCTCTATAAATACTTTGCTGAGAATAAACGGGCAGATCGTTATTGTGACTGCACGCTTTCCTGAATGAGCTGATTATAGACTCTATCTGCTTTAGAAACATAGACTTGCAATATTCTGTTTACATAATAGACACTCCTTTCAGTGTGGCTGTCTCTAATTTCCAGTTTGTTATCCATTTGTGTTGTGGCGTGGCACATAAATGTGGTGATCAAGATAAAATATATAATAATGTTCCCGGCAGGGTTGGGAAAAAAACGTTGTTGTTGGTGGGTTTTTTTGTGTTTGTTTTTTTACAAAAATTATTTTTTTTTTTTAATTAAACAAAATGTAATTATATTAATTATGTGAAACATTGCTATGTATATTATAAACCTTGATCAACCATGATTTAATGATTTCTAACATTAACCATCCAAAGGAATATGAATTTTTTTTTTTTTTTTTTTTATCTCAAAAGAGAGCCAGTCTTTCTTCCTTCCACTCATCTCAATAGTTTTGAATTGAAATAAACATGAAGGAGATTAAACCATGAAGAGTTTCTGTGTATTTTCTCTTTAATGTTTCAGAGTTGTTTACCCTTTAAGATTGAGAATGTTCATTGTGGTTTTTTCCTGTCCTATAAAATTGTTAGGGGAGGAGTTTGTGGAGTCTTATCTGATGCTAGGCAGATTTAGTACCTCCCTGATCTATTTCCTCCTCCCACCATCCCTATTTCTTTGTTTTTTTAATTTACTGTATTGGTTCATCTCACTCAAATTAAGGCCAGAATGTGGAATAATACCAGGGGGATTGCCTTTTATAATAGTTTTTTTTTTTTTTAAGAAGTCACGGCGCTTTGCCTGTAGTCGCAGCATAATAAGTGTTTTCTTTTGGTGTTTTTGTTTTGTTTTTAAATAAATAAAACCATTTGGTTTAAACCAGCCAACCCTGGTTCCTGATGATTTCCAAAGTAGGCACCCATGTATAGTGGGTGCGATATGTTGCATACCCTGAATGGGTGTAATATCCTGGTTAATAGTAAATGAATACTAATAACTAGTACACAACAGTCCTCATTCCAGTGGGGTAATACATCCCTAATTGTACTAAGCCTTAGGCCCGTATTCAATTTGGAGCGAAAAGCCGTTTTCAACTAAACTTTTTCGTCGATGACGTAATTTTCGCTGATTTTCATTTATCCCCTTATTTAATTTCGGCGTCTTTTCGCCGGCGTGATAACGCAATGTAATAGGCAAAAAAGTTTCGCCTATGAACACCCAGTGGAAAAAAGTGCAGAATTGGGGTTTTGGGGAGCAAAGTTGCATGACCCTGCACTGTTTGGACACGCCCCCTGACGCTAATTACGTCAAACACAAAAAAAAATCACAAAGGACACCGCATAAAAACACTTTTACAAAAATGGGTGAAAAAAAATCGAAGTGGGGGTACAAATTAATAAACTAGCGAAAGCCTTTGGGGGGTTCTGGAAGTATGGGGGAGGTGTATTTTTGATTGCTCAAAGTTCGTTTTTGCCGCTTTTTAATTCTTGACTTTACACATTTTAAAATATGCTTGCACCCATTTTCATGTACCCCAAATGTGACGAGAATACTTATTTTCTGAAAAAGAAGTTGCAAAATGCTATTCTTCACCACTTGCTGGAAGACGCTAAATAGCGCCTATTGAGACCATTTAAATACCGCAAATACCTTCAGCAGGGCTATTCAGGGGTACCAATAGTGATCCCACATGTCGGAGCATCTTTTGGAGGGCTGTCAGGCTGATTTCCCCAAAACTGGTAGAACTTTTCGCCGATTTCAGTTTCGCCTGGTCCCGTTTTCGCCGATTCCAAATTGACTATGCGGGGACGCGTGCTATACTTTTTCGCGCAGAAAACGGCGAAAAGTCTGGCAACTGACTTCGCTCCAAATTGAATACGGGCCTTAATCTTAGTACAAAGCCCTCAACTTCAAATTATTTGTTGCCAGTATAGTGTAGTGCGATATCCAGTCAGCCGGTCGACATTTAACATATTGACATAATATCAACACTAGAAGGTCGACATGGTTCATCATGTTTGCAGGCACCAGATGGACATCCTCAGAATGTCTATATCTGAAGTCAACATTCACAGAATACTGATGGTTAGGGTTACGCTCGGAGGGATGTTGGGGTTAGGATCCGGGGCGGAGGGTGAGTTGGGCACTAGAGCAGGTGTGCGCAATAAGCAGCCCTCCAACTCATCCCAACATGCCCTGCAACAGTTCCAGCATGACCAAATGACAAAACTGTGACAGGGCATGCTGAGATGTGTAGTTTTACAGCAGCTGGGGGGCCGCTCATTGCCCTTCCCTGCACTAGAGGGAGGGTTAAGGGTAGCAATGGAACATGTAAAGTTACTGGAACAGTGACGCATTAGGCATACAAACGCCTATCCTTGCGCACATTCATGCAGCCGAACATTGCAAGCGTCGAACACCGTGTAATACTGAAAGTTGCACCAGCCCTATGGCAGGTGCTGGTTCCCCATCTGACCACAGCCTCCCTGTCTGTGAACGTTGACGCGCCCGCAGCACTCCCATATCGTGCCAACTGAACGTGCACTACTAGCCACTGCCCAGGAACGCCCACCGGTTTTCCACTACACTTCTGATGCCGTCTGTCCCGATCGCAAGAGCACCTTTGTGCGTGCACTCTGTGTAACACGTGCCAATTGGAGATTTCCAAATCGATCAGCTACGTCTTTATCGGCATTGTGTGCAGCCCTGAATCTGGCCCATTGACTTTGCTTTTCATATGTGGGTTGCACTTTTGTTGATGTTGTTGCAAAGCCAGTGGGTCAGGGGCCTTAACCACACTGGGGCTCATGCAGGGCTGTACACAAGTCGTCTTTGAAGACAATCCTTGTGTGTTGCATACAGTACATGCCCTGGAGCAGAGCACACGCATGTAGGGGCGATTCAGCATGCAGCTCCGTATCCTTTCTACTTGCAGCTGACGTGGATGGCAATGAGGCTCTCGTCTGCTGGCGGGTTAACATTTCATGACAGTCAAAGTTTGCGCGATCATTTATATTTTAGCACCGAAACTGTTAATAAGCAGCTGTTTTGGACTCTGAAGTGATGTCATTTCCAGCTTGGCAGCTGTCTCAGATATGTCAGGGTAGGGAGGGGTACAGCTAGTGCATGTCGTGTCCCGGGACCCTGTTTACTTAATATTCCCGGCCAATAAAGGCCTTGTTTAAATAGGACTGCAGTACGACTGCCCAATGCAGACGAGGAAGCCTTTCTGCCGGAGTTTTGTCAGACGAAACGCTGGTGTGGAGGATGAGACTGCAAAATGCCTTTCCTTCTAGGCCTGAGACAGGTACCGACTGCTCCTCAACATCAACACTTTTGGTCACGGAAATAGTGTGATGCCCATGGGAATTTAGACTAGACGTTTGTTCAGCACATGACACCATGCAAGCACTGCATGAATGCTTCATGTTACTGTCATGTAGACAAACTTTACTTGCTAGTTATTGCAGAAAATTATTTAATCTTTGGGTCTCTGTTTTTGTGGAAAGAAGTATGGTCCCCTGGAATTGCTGAATTACAAGAGCTGACCTGAATATACTCCTAATCTGTGTTCTGTAACTGCAATATTGATGTACTGTATTTGTTCTGCAGACGCGTCAACTTGTGTTCTGTAATCATTAAGGATTTCTATTAGAGCATTCACAGGAAAGTGTTAAACCTGCATAAATTGTGTGTGTGTGTGTATATAAATGTGTGTATATGTGTAATATATATATATATATATATATATATATATAAAAAATATATGTGCGTGTTTTAGTACTGTGCAAAAGTTTTAGGCAGGTGTGGAAAAAATACTGCAAAGTAAAAATGCTTTCAAGAATGGTAGTGCTTCATAGTTTGTTTTTCTTTTCAATTTACAAATTGCAAAGTGAATGAACAGAAGAGAAATCTAAATCAAATTAATATTTGGTGTGACCACGC